>JARJLU010000315.1:0-87099 GCA_030272975.1 Sparidentex hasta
TATTTTTTTTTTTGTTTCATAGAATATGATACTTTGCTGTTGATTAAACAATATAGATCAATAGATTATGGTAAAGAGTATTAGATACCAACAGTGCATGAAGTAGTTAAATAGCTCAACCTGCAGTAAACTGGCACATAAACATTGATGCAGCTGCAATTGACATTCAAAACATATAATATAAGAGGGAACAATGACCCTTTTTATGGCAATGATCATTATTATTATCATTATTATATGAGAATTTTTGCAGGAACATGTTAGTACATATTTCTTGAAGGATCACTTGATCTGGGTGTTTCTAATTAGTAAATTGTCAGTTGATCCTGATCACCATGACAATTGAGAATATTTCTCTTAACAATATAATGAATTTGCTCCTCTGAATTGCAGTAACATTAGCCATGTTGACTTGACCATGGTGTCTAGTGGAAACCACAATCTGAGTTGTTGAAATGATCTCAGCAATACAATTCACCAGACTGTGTATGGAGTGGCCATGTTGATCCCAAAATAAGAGCAAATTATATCAACAAAGTCAGAATGTAAATATATGTAATACAATATAATGATAGAATAAAGTTTTTATGTGAGATTCTTTAAATACCAGTATGTATAGTTTTGTCTTGGAGAAGAACTCGGAGCATGTAAGACTTGTTATTTTTATTACATAAAATAAACTATTTTATTACAACATAGATGACAGAGTATGAAAAAACAAAACATAAGAATACTTAAAAATAGTAATATGTAAAATACGACTCAGTGAAACACCCAGTGAAACACTGGCGTAATGTATGTCATGTAATGTATGTAAGCCAAATTGTTGGAAGTCAGTGTGATGGATTCCTGTGTGTGTGGGTTTGAGTGTGTGTGTTGTGAAATGATGAGGGGCAGAACACAACAGAAACAGCCAAAGGGGAAATAGGGGGAAAACAGAAAAGAAATAAAGTGAGTTCTGAAAACAAAGTATGGAGAGAAATATAAAATAGACAAAAGGAGGGTTTTTTTTGTTTGTTTGGTTTTTTTTTTGGTGGGGTGGTGATATTCCATTTTCCCCTCCCCCCTTCTCCCCCTTCCTTCATAAAGCATCCATAACTAGAAGGATTACTCAGTCGCTAGTGCATGGTATTTTCTTTTTTTTTTAATACTTTCCAGCAGTTAAAACTATATTATTGGCTGATGTAAGGTAATAAAAATTGGATTTTTTTTTTCTTTTTTTTCGATTAAACTCTTCTTTTCCCCCATTACAATAACCACTATGTCTGGGTCCCAGTGAAAGTGCAAACTCTTTCATTCTGGCTCCAAGAGGTGAATAAAGTTAAAACCCCATGAAGTAGAAAAGTTTCAGTTCAAAAGAAGAAGAGACCAATGTTTCCTCAGATATGGTCTGCTGCCTTCTCTACATTCCTGTCTTCACACAGCCTGTGTGTATATACTTTGTGTCTTCAGTGTGTGTGTGTGTGTGTGTGTGTGTGTGTGTGTGTGTGTGTGTGTGTGTGTGTGTGTGTGTGTGTGTGCGTACACTGTGGACTGAGAATAGGGGGTCTTCAGGGGCTGCTCTGTACCCAAGGCTCATTTTAATATATGTAAAAGCTATGGCTCACTGGAGAGCCTGTACAATAGTATGATCGGCCTCAGGGATGTGTCAGAGACCAGTGAGTGTCTGTGTGCATGTGGACAGTGGCCGAGGTTTGGACATGCGTCAATGGTCCGCCTGCACACTACAATCTCAGCCCCTGACGTTTTCAACATATGCACACAAACACACACACACACACACACACACACACACACACACACACACACACACACACACACACACACACACACAGCAGAGCAGTGGGCCCTAAGGTCTGACACATTTGCATATGACTGTCTGCTGTGGCAGAGTCCTGCAGTTCCACTCCACGCTAAAAAACTTCTCAGCAGTCATTCTAAAACTCTGCTTCCTGACATGTTTTGTTCAATGGACTCTGAGTGGGACATGAAACTACTTGGTGAAACCAATGCAGGCTTGGAGGCTTTTACTGTAGCTGTTTACAAAAGATTCAGTCTGAATTGTGAGCAAGCACCGGTTGATTTGTAGACGTTGGCTTTTCGTATTTTTATGGCAAAACTGAGGCAAACTTGGTCATTGTGGGACACTTTTTTGTCAGCAGACACACAAAATACACATAAAGTTTTAATGATGGCACCTATACAATATTTTTGTAATGATGGAATAATGAGAAAATGAAATACTGTCCTTCCTTAAGCATAAATTACAGCTAAAAAAGGCCATTTTGACGAGAGCCGCTGTAACTTAAAACTGCATGTTTTTCCAGAGATAAGAAAGACGACTCAGTGTGAGGAAAACATACAGTGGAATGACCACACAACCCAGAAAAAGGGGAAAACAAAATCAAGTGAGGAGAAAGACATAGTTTGGTTTATTTTCCTTAAACAATGTGACAGAGTACATAATTAAGCTGTTAGGGAACCTTCTTCTTCCCTTGCTATTATTCAGTCTTGTAAATAGCAGATAAAACTGCTGGGGTGTAAAATTATGACCTGTCAATAGAACAGTAACACTGGCAGGCGAGACATGAGAGATACTGACAAGGGAATGAAAAACGGGGAGGAAAAAGGGAAAACAAAGACAGAACATAGCAGCGAAAACTAAGAGGCACTTAGTGCGCTGACAGCTACGCATGACTGGCTAAAATTAGGGTACGCATGTATGCAGAACACACGCACAGATAAATGGATGCATGAAAGAGCTGGTATTCACACATATGGCTATGATGATTTTCCTGTATGCTTTCACTGTCTAACGATCACATTACCTTCATATGTCATGACTAACCTGCAATTACAATCCCTCCCTCCAATAAATTCAGCGTATACAGTATCATATGAAACTAGCGAACATGCCGCAGACAGTGTTGCCACCCTCTCCTGCTCTGTCTACAGCATATCAGTCAGTCTTTTTTTTTTTTCTCCTCCCTGGGATCTTTCCAAGAAGCCCGTTGTAGTGCTGCAGTCACTGGGGTCAGTGAGAGGTTAAAACACCCATAAATATTTTACCTGCCTAATGGGAAGAAAAAAGGCACTACTCTTATTTGGTGTGCTGTGTTCACAAGAAACAGTGAGGAGGAAATCAGTTTATATTCATTTAGATTACTTGAACGAAATCTATATATACAGGTGGTAATTATTTTGACTCTCAAAGTGTCAATTAAGGTCAACTTCAAGGATTTGTTGAAGAGGAAATGTGCCTTTTATTGTCTATTGACATTACTGCTATAGATACACAATAAGTACACTGATCCTGAGATAAAACTGCTTCCAGGTTTACAGACGCTCCTGGTATTGGATTTTTTTCTTTAACATCACCAGATAGGGTGTTTTTCAACATTTTCGACAATTTCTCACAGAATTATAAGGATAACAAGGATTTCAATTATGAAGTAAAACATTATTTGACTAGAAGAAACTGTCAAATTCACATTCTCCTTAAATAAACAAATACAAACTTTTGATGAGGCACTTGATTGGATTTCTTCACTCAATCGAGTTTCAGCTCTCTGTAGGTTGTTTTTCATCGCAGACTAATGTTAACAGATGACAGTGACTGGCAATACAAGTAATAGAACCAATCACGGTGCCCGTTCAGTCCAGTGAGAATTGCACATTAGTCACATACGCCAAAAAAAGATTTCCTTGCTTCTAGATCTGCTCCCTGGTTATGCAGCCCATTGAATATGCACAGTAGAGTTTCTCCCACTGGTCCTGCCCGGATGTTCCTGCTCAACACATAGACTTCACATTGTGATGACGTCAATGATTTTCCAAATGGTTTTTTTCTTGTCTTGAGGAAAGTTTTACAAATCAGGAAGCAAACTCAACAACTGCTAACCAGATTCAGCCAGTTAGCACTTGGGATGATGGAAATGACTTCATGGTACAAAACCTGACATAACATGACAGAAAAAAGTGTATTTTTAAATCGATATTACGCCAAATCTCAGATGCTATAGAAATACAAATGATTTCATAATATTGAGCTGAGTTTAATTATTATATATAGCTTTTTTTGATTATTCACATGTCATTGTTTCATGGATGTTTTATGTATATATTTTGTAATTGCAATACTCAAAGTATTGTTTTTTTTATTTTATTGTGAAGGATTGGGACGTGGTCAAAGAGGACAAATATGACACAGTTAGTATGGTTGAAGAGATGGATTAGGGTTGAAGTTGAAGATTAAAGCACCACTGAGGTTTGGAGATTAGGTTAGGAATATAAGATGTGCGGTCCTCACAAGAAAGGTAACATTAATATTGAGTGTGTGTGAGTGAGAGAGGGAGTGTGTAAAGCACTTGCCCTCACAAGTGCTAGGGCAGCTCCAGTGAGTCACAGAGCCATGTATACTTCTCTCATCCAACATTTACAAGCCTCCTGCTCTCTCTCTGTCCCTCTCTCTCTCTTTCTGCTGCCAACACATTACCCATGCTCCACTGATTCCCCCTCTCTATCTCCTGTTTGTCTCCGCGCTCTCTCATTCTGTTTTCTGCTCGTCATTTCACTTTGCTTTTGTATTATTTCATTATCTCCCCTTGCGTTTTTTGTTTTCCTTCCCCTCCACACAGTCGCTTTCTTGACACTTTCTTTTCCATTCTTAATTTTCGTTTTCTCTTTGTAATATCTATTCTCAGACCAACCTTATTTCTCTTTTCCTCTTCTTTCACCCAACCTTCCTGTTCCTCTTCATCAAACTTCTTCATCTACCATCTTTCATTTAGCTTCATTTTCAGCTTTCTTGTTCACATTATTTTACTTTGATTAACCTATTCAGAACAATTAATTATGTTACAAAAACACAAACATTTTTAAGTGTTGATTGCTACTCTGAATGCACTACCTAATGGTAAAAACAGCCATTCATTCTCTTTAGACAACAACAAATAAAAAAAAAACAAAAAAAACATTACAAGCATGTGCGTTCTGGAAAAGGTGTCTTCCTCAAAATTGCTTTTTTATTATTTTAAAGCTCCTGTTGGTTACAAGTTGGATATAAAGCTTGCAGACAATTATGGTCGTTGACATATTCACACTTCAAGCAAAGGCTAGATCGGTAACTACAACAAAGGGCCACTGACCAGGCTGCTGTATATTGATAACTGGGAGTGAGACAGGCTATATCTGTAATATATCCTCCCATATTTACACTGTTTTTAAATGATGTGCTGCAGCACTATGAATATGAAAGATAAAAATGTACCTTATGCTTCTTCCTTGTTTCACGGTGCGCAATGCTTGCTGAAAAGACCCATTTTTAGATGTAGATGGCTCTACTGTACTCCACTTAGGATGACATAAAAAATAGTGTTATTACTGGATAATGGAAAGTCAATCAAATAGGTTTGGGGTGCATAAGTGCATTGGGTTGGATTCAGATAACAGTTATCATAGATCTAAACATCCCAGAAAAGTCCATTGACAAGGGTGGGAGATCAATTTGCTCTTTCGTTTTCCAAAGTCTCTCCATTATTCTCGTCACCTCTTCTTGAACCCTCTCATCCTTTCTTTCTTTTCGTTTACCTGTTCCTCCCCCCACTTTTGTTATATCGTCCCATTTTACCTAAAACCAAATGTGATATAGTGTTTGACATACTTATTGCAGGGTAGTGCACTAGATAGCATTATACCGCACAAGTTGTTCACGTTTTTTTGTCCACCAGTTAAAGCTGATTGAATTTTACCATTTCAGTTTTCCTCACTCTGATTAAAAAATAAATATCCTGTGTTTTTCCACTGGCCATTGTGTGTTAAAAGCCTGCTGTTGTTTGTGTTTGAGAAACAATATCACATGGAAGAAAAATAAAGTGATGCTTGATTATTACTTATGGCTGTTTAAAGGAGTGGTTGTCAAATACAATGAGCAAATATGAGCAGAGTCATCATTGTTGATGTGAAGCAAACGCCACAGTGCTCGCTGTCAGATGTCCAAATTTGCTGAGGCAGACTTGTGTAGATGAAGGTTGATTTTAGATTTTTAATTGGTCATAATTTTTTGGAAAAAAAAAAAAACCAAAAAAAACAGTAATAATTCTAGATTTAACGTTTGGTTGAAAATCTACCCTCTCCATTTCTATGCACCTGGATATTTCCTGTCTTGACTCCCATGTTGACTGCACTCCCTGTCAAGCACATGATCGTAAAAATGGTCTCTAGCAGAGCGTGTCTGTGTGTGTATATATATATATATATATATATATATATATATATATATATATATATATATATATATACACGGACATGTATATATGTCTACTTTGTCAACTTTCACATTGAACTTGAGTGACAAATACTAAATACTAATATAATACTACTAATAATAAATTAATGTTAAAGTGAAATACATAATAGAGTGGTGTTAAAAAATGTTCCTTAAATAAAATTTTATTTATTTATTTTTAATTGTTTTATCTTCTTCTCCATTACACACCCTCACAGTCAGAACCAACTTTATAATACACAATGTCAGCACAAAAACTTACCAGTCGTTCTTTCCCTCTTCTATCCCTCTCCTTTATCCGGTTTGGTGAGAGAAGTGGGCAGCAGTTTGTCCTGCTTGGATTTTAAATATGGGCTGGGATGGTGTCAGAGTCATCCTCATATGAAGGTGGTCAGAGGTGAGCTTGGAGTTATAATTTGTTTTAAAAATGTTCATAATGGAGAAGCTGCTTTTATTTTCTCTGCCCTGAATTTGAGAGGGTTTGTTGCTGAAAAAAAAACTGTTGCGTCATCTCATGGTGGAGCTTTTAATATTCGCTACAGTCACAGAACATATGAGACACACTGGTTTTGAATTGCTGTGTGAGAATTAACATCTTAGAGTCTTTATATACTTGATTAAAGCTGTTTTTATTGTCCCCTGTTCTCTTTTTAGAGCACACCTTGTGAAATACCTCTTCTCTGGCTTACTCATTTTTTTGGCAATTGTCTCCTAGCTTGTCCTAGCCAGTCCTAGCTTGCATGACACCTTGGGCGAACCCCACCTTCATTTATCAAATGAAAGTATGGCAGAAAACTGTGCGTACGACCATTTCCACGCAAGCTTTGGCATTTTTCAATTAGGACGTGAGTGGAAGCTACGATCAGATCTCATGTCACGGTCTGAGCTCGTGTTCGCAAATCTGAGTCTTTGGATTTGCGGTGCAGCACAGCAAAATCTGACTGAGTCTGAAAATAATCATTAAACAAACCTCAGTTGTCATTAAGGATAACCAGTCACATATTTAGAACAGATCAAAATGGATTCTTAAAACGAATAAAACAAAATACAAAAAAAAATTATTTAAAAAAGCCCATGTTTTTACTGATACCATTTTTTGGTAAGATAAAATATGACAACTAATTACTGGATTACCGAATAACCCCGCTACGGAGCAGGCACTCAGATTCAATAGTACGCACAAACTCGCACAGGTCACAATGGAGAGCTGCTTCGGGTTGCTTCAGGGCAGGTGGTTCCATCTCGGACCAGCAGGGGGAACGCTGCTGTATACCTCAGAGAAAGTGCGCCATATTACGTTGGCCAGTTCAGTTTTGCACAACATTGCGTTCGTGAACAGGAGTGTCTTTGATGTGCCGGCTCTGACAGGATTTAGTTCATCTTCTCGCCAGTGTTTCTTCTCTCCATGTCTGACCTCAGTGGGTAAGGCCCCACCAGGAATATTTAAGGGCGTAACATGTTAATGACGATCAAATTCAGCCACCACATTTATCAAGACCCGATCATTTATATGCTGGAATTGGTCAGATATGAACATTTCATAAATCACATGTGTGTCCTGTTGTAAGACCAATTCTGCGCTCAGATCTGCACCCATTTTAACGCAAAATAAATGAGGGCCTTGGTGTCCGCCTATATTGCCCATATGAGGAACAGCCCCTGCAACTATTTATAAAATGTGAAGATCTGAAAAATCTGGGCATTGTGTAACCTGCAGTTATGTGAAAGAAGAACGTTTTTTATGAGCTAGTTAATATATTAAAATGTCACTTGCACGACTGTCAGGTTTGTATTTTTTATAATTCAACACATTGATTAACTGTCAACGTCTTTCAAAACAATTACAATTACAATTACTGTTGCAGCTTAACACCGACATGCCCTTTGTCGTTTATGCAAGAAAATGACTTGGTATGTTTAGGGAAAAAAAAAAAAAAAAAAAAAAAAAAGCATTGTGGTTTGGGTTTAAATCACTATGTCATTTCTGTTACATCCAGGCACTAGTTAAAAAAAGCACACTCATAACAACTGTTTGAAGACAACAAAGTGACACCATCAGTCATTGGAATAAATGCTCAATAACAGTGTCTTGATCAGAAGAGGAAGTAGCATGACATTGTTATAGAGTCAGAGGTGTTATAGATTGAGGGAAGACGTGTGAAAACAAAACTGTTCCCATAGCCAGATATTAATGTGTAAGTGTGATTTTCTTTCTTGTGTTGGAGGGTAAAGAATTAGCAGCTATTTTTCATCTTGGCACACTGCAACTCCTTGTGACATACTACAACCACCAGCAGCTCTCCGTGCATTGGCAGTGAATAGAAATGTGTATCATGTTACCAACATGCTTGTGCCATACTGTGTGTCTTTTCATATTGGTTCTAATGGTTATGCTTTTCAAACAATGTAAGGACCAACTCATCATCATTATTGCAGTACAGAGACACTACCTGAAACATCAAAGTACCTCCAACTAGCAAGGTGTCAGTGATGACAGCAGTAATGATAGCATGATCAGCATCTTGTTTTGTGGCATTATGGGCTAATGAGGTGTCTGTGGGGAGTGAAATGTACATTATCTGGACATGAGGTCGAATCACCTGGCTATTTATTCAGGGTAATAAGAAAATATACACCAGTAAACAAAAACACAAATAATGTTCAAAGTCCAGGCAGCAGAGATTAGCACCACCCAGTTGAGAGGTTGCAGATTACGATCAACAACATTCGTAAATGAGAAATATGACAGGCCCTCTCTTCAGACAGTGTGTTGTGTCTGCTCTGGCCAACTGTTGAAGACGTGATGGTGTAACATGGTGGATTCCATAGATGAGGACCTGCTTCCTCCATAGCTGTAGCTATATAGTGGATTCATGCTAAGGTAACTAAGATACAATGTTTTGTCATGTCAGGTGATGATACACTCAATTAACTAACACAATTTTGAAAATTTCACTCCAGTTCCAGTGTCTTTCATTGCCTTCTGCTGCATGCGAACATTGCACATGCTAACATGCTTGTCATTTATCTATTTTCTTTTAAGTATATTTCATATTTTTGTGTTTCATATTTTTGTGTGAAGAAAAACTTGCAAATTAACAATTTCATTGCCTGGTGCAAACTATGTGTATATGGCAATCGGTCTTGAATCTTGAATCTGACAGCATATTCTCTACCTCAGTAGTAAATGGACAAAACATTTTTCAAGGAAATCGTTTCTATTATAATGTGTGAAACACCAAATGATATAATCGACACATGTAGAACAACAGAACCTGGCAGAGAGACAGCACTGTGCAGAGAACTGTTTTCTGCTGATCATTTTTTTCTTTTTGTTCCACATTCAGTGTTCATCTATTGCTGTTAAAAAAATGTCCCCTTCACCATCTGGGTAAGCATGGTGACTTTCCTGTTGGTAATGTAGGTACATTAACGGGGAACTTGATCAAGTGTTTCTGTCAGACTTCTGAAGTTTTTGCAAGAGACTCTTAACATGGAAATAAACTTGGCCAGCAGAGGTCATGGTCAGGTGGTAAGCTCACCTTTGGTAAGCCTTCATTTGGATATTAAAGTCCCAGTTTTTGATGAAGATTCATTGATTGCTTTAGATTCAGACCATATTTCTCTGTCCAGAGAATGTGTTTTTTCAAGGCTGAGCTTGCTGTGGCACTATTAACCTAGGGTTTTGGAGAAACTTTCTCCATCAAAAGGGATTTCTTAAGGTAGCCCACTTTGAAAAAAATACTCCATACAACCTTTGCCACAGCCTCTTTGTCTTCAGTTGGGGATGACATATGAGGTTTCAACAGGGATGAAGCCATGTTCAAGGACAGTCTAAGTGAAATTTCAAGGTGAAATGTGGTGATAAACAGAAAAAAGAAAATGCTCCCACATTGCATTGCTCTCACCTTTCATCTTTGGCACTTTTTCTCTTCACAATCTGGAAAAAAACAGCCTTCCAGATGAAAGTGGGGTCAGAAAAGGTAGACAATCTTTAACAGAGCTGTCATTGATGATTTAAACAAAAAAAAGTTATTTTTTTGTTGATTATACCCAATGTAGTTTGCATTTGCTGTAGTTATATAAGCACAATCTTGTTCATTGCATTACCAATATTTTGTTGATTAGTCTAGACTTTGCCAACCTATTCCAAGACCTTTTTTTTATTTTTATTTTTTTTTTTTTTTTCAAAAATCAATGTAAGGGTTAGAAAAAAGGATAGGTTAAAACTAAAATAAGATGAATGAATTAGATGCAAAGTCTTAGCATTTTGCCTACAGCTATAATTAAGGGATAACCCCTAAAAGTGTTTAAATCCTTGATATCTTCTGAAAATTCTGAAATCACTTCATCATTTGATAAAATATATATATATAAATATATATAATGTAATTGTCACTCACAAGAAAATCTCAAAAAACAAAATCACGGTTAAGTAACGCGATAACGCAGCCTGCTTGCGGTAAAGTAATACTAATCTAATTATTGTTTTTGCAATTGTAATCCCTTACTTTCCTCGTTACTTGAAAAAAGTAATCAGATTACAGTTACTTCTAACACGTTACTGCCCATCAGTGTTAGTGACATAACAGAGAGCTATTTGTGAGGTCTAGTCAGTCAATAGTGCAGCATTTAAACGTCTTAATCGCACTTACATCATGATCAGTGGTAACTGAGCATCAGATTTTGAGCCAACATTGTCAGTTTGCACTGAGGGCTTTGTGTGCAGTTTGTCGTAATTTGTCATTTTTAATACAAGAAAAAAAAAAAAAAAATCTCCTCACTGATGGACTGAGAAGGTTTATTTCCGCATGTGTGCAGACTTGCATATCAGTGCTCCTTTGAAACTGGTTTTAATATCCAGCATTCCCTGTAGTGCTCTGCTTCTTTTAGTGCTTTGTTTGAACAGTGTGGTGTAGAAATCCACTATGGCCTGCTCTCAGATAGAAAGGAGAGGAAAGCGAGAGAGCGAGCGCAAGAAACAAACAGAGATAGAATAAAAGAGAGACAGAGATATTAGGAGTGTGTTTGTTTAAAGATATGTCGACACACACTGTGATGAGCTAAGTAAAGGCCACAGTGTGAGGCAGCCACATATTTAGTGGTGGCTATAATCTTGAATAGCTGAAATGTTGGACAAGGTTTGAAAGAGCTGGCATTGATGATCTGAAGTAATGTGATGGCCTTGAGATTCAAGATATATCTATCTATCTATATCCATCCATCCATCTTAATCTGTGTATGTGTGTGTGTGTGTCATAGATTGCATTTCACAAAGGTTATAATCTTTCTCATAACTCAACTATGCACAAAACCGAGTGGTTTTTTTTTGTTTCGTTTTTTTTTTTTTCAATGGGGTCTGGGTATGTTGCTGTTACTAGTTCAAAGCTTTGTTGAAACAGTTCATAAACATCTGCAGCGGCCTACGTACAGGCAGAGAAATGCTTGCAGTCATTCAGTCGGAAATGGTTGTTCAGACATTCCACTTTCAGAGAGGAATAGAATAATCATAAATACACTCAAAAAGAAAGAGTAAATTGGAAATGCAAACTTGGAATGAAAAATGATAAGTCAGTGAAGTGAGATGTCTGCACAGAGCCCAAAGGATACTGAAAGAAAACACCCACCCCAGACACAGTCTGTTCATCCTGCTGCCATCTGACAACAGATACGGATGCTGCCATACCACCAGACTACAGAGCTGCTTCATTCCTCAAGCTGTGAGGCTCCACAATTCATCATCTATCAACACCTATCCAGAAGCATTGGTTATATGAAATAAGTTATTAAATGCGTATTTACATTTGTTGACTAAATAATAATGTTGATGAGACCAAAAAGTTGTTTATTACTAACAAAATTAAGTTCAGCTAACTTACCTATAATGCCACTGTTAAACCCTCAATAGGCTATTTTGTTGCTTTAATTAGATTATTATGTGCTTATTACACTTATTACACAGCTAAATATGCCTTATTTAAAGTGATAACAATGCCTTTTTAGGGTTGATACTGTAATTAGTTATTGAGATTAACAAATCCTTTATTATGCTTTGTTTAATGTTCTTTAACAGTCAGTGTCTGAGTGGCAAGAGTGGCAAGATTTGGCTCAGTACTAAAACCTTTTTCAATGTTTCCAGACCAATTATAACAGAGTTTATTTTTTTATTAATCTAACAGTTGGATGTTTGTACATCATCAGCGTTAAGGGCTGTCCATACCTGGAACTGTGACTAAAGCTAAAACTAAATGTATATATGATATATATTAAATGTTTTAAAGAGTAATCTAAGAGTCATCACCCCAACTACAACTGTTAAAACAGTGGCAAACATTATCTTTATGATCACAGATAGAACAATTTCATAAATTATAAAAACGCTGACAGAAGATGAAGTTGCATATGAATTCACAGGCGCATCAGTCAGCTTGATGAGGACATTTTTCTACAAAATGATGTTGGTGAAGTGCCTATAAAATAGTTTATTTTAACTGTGGCCTACCTCTTTTATGTGAGTTAAAAGGCAGATTTTGCACATAGGGGAATGATGGGTCTCCTTACATCAATGATATGGTCAATGCTCCAATTAAGAGTCAAAAGTGTCATGAGATAACATTTATTGTAAATTGGCACTGTAAATAAAATTGACCTGACATGACATTTTGGAAACTTTTTATTTTTATTTTATTTTTTTATGTTCTACTCTAATAATGCTGCTTTATTTACACAACTTGTTAAATACTTAAATTAAGCATATTATACTAAAAAAACCAAACCAAAACAAAACATCATTTTACTGTTTGTCAGTATGGCTCAGGTAAAACATCATTTTACCTGAGCCATACTGACAAACAGTCTTTGTTGCTCATGGGCTGTCTTAAAATATCATTCTTTAATATGAATGGTCACATCGTTGTCAGTGGAGTTATCATTACAGTCATTGTCCTTTGTGGGCAGCTCTTTACAATGGTTTCTAAAGGAAATCGCGCTGGTATTGCCAAGTGAGTTAATCTGTAGAATTATTCCTCAAAATGTGTGATTTGGTATGGTAAAACAAAATAATTAAACACATAATTCAATAATTAGCATCAGTTGACAAATGTAAACAGCCGTCGTTTTATTGGATAACACTATGTGCTACTGCCAGCCAGTGCAAGGCTGTATCGCTACTAAGGCACCCAGACCTCACACAAATTTGCAAATCATTGCAGGCCTTTGCAAATCTCTACCATGAAAAAACAGCCGATGCAGAGGCACTTCCGAGATGTAACTAATGATGGGTCTGCGTTTCCAGCTCTTGGAGCAAAATTCTCATTGATATTCATATCCTGGAGACTTACTCTTTCTCTTCCCCTGACCTTGCCGTAACCCTTGCCACTGACCTAAAATTCAACTGTTTCCCAAAAAGAGACACAGCTTTCATCCCCAGGTTCCACCAGCTGTCTCAAGTTAACTGGTCTTGAGTGTGTAATATATGCCCAAAAATAACCTAGTTAATCACAAGCACTGATAATCAGTATATACACGTTCTCAGTAGGGCACATGTTGACTCAGTACCGCTGCCCCCCCTCCAATAACACATTAGCAGCATCACAATGTAACACCAAAGAACAATAAAACGAAAAAGGAAAATCAACTTTGTAAACACAGTACACAGAACAGGTCACATACATTGTCACCTGCTGATGGACTCTCATTAGCCCCTTTTCGATAGAAAAGGCAACACATTTGCTCCAAGGTAAAGGCTGCAATGTGCCGCCCTGTCTTTCTAAACAGAGGTGTAATATTCCTTCTTTTGCAAACAGCCGCCACTTGGGGCTGGGGGTAGGCGTAAACATGTGACATTGCACTCCTTTGGAGTTTAGAGCTGGGTTCTTAGCGGGAGGCTTTTAATTTCAAAGTGGTGACCGTTTGTAGATTGCCGACACAACAACAAGTGGACACAACCAAACAGCTACAGAGACCGAGGAGACGCTGCATCTCCTGGATCGCAGCGGCTGTCCAGTTGCTCAACTTAATGTCTGTGGATGAAGTGCTGGACTGACTGCTGTGATCAGCTGTTTCTTGGTTTTAAAATTCCCCAGCTGTGGGTCGCACAACAGTGCAGGTCATCGACACCTCTGCCCATCTCATGTAATTGCCGGCACATTGAAGCCTCGGATTTAGATAGCAGTCGAGGCAGAAATAAGTGTACGCTCTGAGGTGGCAAATTGGCGGACCAAAACAGACACCCAATTTACCGCCCTCTGTCTAAATCTGCAGACCTAGCCGCAAAAGGGACGGCCAAACTGGCGGCTTGCTGCCCAGCATAAAAACGGCTCATGACAGGACTGGTACTTTCAGAGGTGGTGGTTCTCTGCTGTGTATCTGTCCCTGAACTGCTGGTTGAGGGTGGTTGATCAGGGCTTGGTACTGCTGTGGAGTCTACACACCTGCTGGCCAGCTGGAGTTGATATGTGCCTGAACTGCTTGTAGATGGTTGTTCATCATCATCTGTATCTTCCTCTTGGCCATGTGCCCCTTCTCAGCACTGACCCTGCATTAATTTAGAAATACGAAGAAAAGGGATCAGTATAGAAAGAGACAAAATATTCAAACAAAGAAATGTATACCAAAAAAAAATATATAAACATTTAAAACTGAGAGCATGCAGCCAAGGAGCCCTCCCCCTTTACTACTTATTTAACTATTTGATAAATCTGATCTAATCTAATATAAAAGTACAACAGAGTGAGTTGCAATATTGCACACAATTCAACAATAATGTTTGCTTTATATCATTCCAATGACATTTTATATTTATTTCTCACCCACAGGAATGAGAGCAAAATGATACACCCCACACAAGACTACATTTCTGAATCTTAAATATTATTTCACTATTTAATTGAATGCAACTTAAATACGGTTACGAGAGCATTTTGTGTACTACAAAACATTTTTCTATTTCACTGTCAGATGTCGTCCATGCCTTTGCATCCTGACATAACTGCAATCAAAACGCCAGTAAAGTAAAGTTTATCATGTAGCTTCTGTCACATTCAGCTGTAACTAAGCTAGCTGTAGCAGTAACACTACAAGTCTGAGTTCTTCACATTATCAAGAGCCATTTTCTGTCCCACTGCACCTCCCACACCTCACCTAATTTGTGTGAAAGACACAAATTACTGAATGACCATCCTAAAGATGGTCGTGGGTTTATTATGCATACACCAAAATATGCGTTCTCAAATGACACTATGCTAGGTAAACTGTGCTAAATGCCTGGCTAAAGACTATTAATTGTACATGGTAATAAATGGTTTGAAGTGAGAGGAACTGTTAGCCTACCTTGTGCACTGACTGCTAACTGTTACTGAGAAAGTTTTGACCACCGTCACATCTAAATAAACCATAAACTACTGCTCAGTATCTAAAGTAAAGTAACAGCTGGCTGGCGTCAGTTACTTGTAAAATGCAGAAATAATGTTTAACAGTCAAATCTCAATTTAGCTTGCAAGTTACCACATATTTGAGTTTGCTAACATTAGCAATAACATCAGCTAGTTGGAGGTGTATGCTGGGCTAACCATCACATTAGCAGCACATTTCTTGCATTTAAGGATGATTAAACATGGACTTACCTGCAGTGATGTACAGGTATCATCTCACAGTTTCTTCTTTCTTTCTTTTCTCTGCTCCTGACTCCTGCTGTCCGTCAGGGCTATTTCCAAAAAAGCTGACATCTTGCTGTCAAACTTGGTCAGGTGCAATCCAACAGACCACTGAGATAGGGAGGGGCACCCACAGGGAGCTGGGAAGTTCAGTGTGTGTGTGTGTGTGTGTGTGTGTGTGTTTGGGGGAGGGCACCATTGTTACTTTATTGAGTAATTAAATATATCTCTTGTTAAGCCTGTTTTGTGATATACATGGCTTTTATACTAAAATAATATCAGCATTATAATCATATTGACGATGATGATTTTTCATAGTGATGTTTTTGGTACCCCGTCAGCACCTGGTGCCCTACGCTCAGTGCGTGGTGGGAGCGGCGGCGCTGTGTTGACTGCATTTTTCTCTGCTGTCAAGATGAAGAAAAGAAATAAAAACAGATATTCCGAATCCACATGATATAACAAATGAGACAACGTTTAGACAAATCTAGAGAGACGGAAAGAAGAAAGGCTGTAGATGATATGCAGTATAGGACTGAAATCAACTGACAACTTAGATGAAGATGATAGATGAATTTTAAATTATCTGTAGCAACTCAGCAGGCTGTTGTCACAGCACAGCTGGGCTTCAATAATATTTCATTGTGTTTCTTCTTTAGGAAATCTATAATCCATACCTCTCACCATTTTTTTCTGTACTCCCCCATCATTTGATATCATATTCCTTTTGCTGTTCCTGTCTTCTCCTCCTGTCTCCATCATTTCAAAGCTCTATAGTCCATACTTTTCACTGCTCATGTGATAAAGGAATTTCGCTGAGTCCACACTTCCACCTGAGCAAATCACTGGGAGCAAAATCTCTATCCTCAATAATAGATCGAAACTGCTCACCAAAATGGCAAAGGGGCTCCATTACTGTGAATGCAATGAGAAACTGAAGAGCAGCTTTCTATTTGAAAATGACCCAGATTTTCTTAAATTTCAATTTTAAATAGCTCAAATTGAATCATGTCCAACTCTCAAGTGCTGACCAGGATAACATCCACAAAGGTCTTGTCAACAACTTTTTTCAATTTCACAATTCACAACAATTTCTTCAAATAATGACTAAAAAAACACTTAAAAAATGACTAGAACTGATCAAGTGACTAGGCGTAGTTAGCATTCGCTTGAATCAGGGGCATGTTCAGTTGGCATCAACGAAAATGAGTTAGTGAGTGATTGGATTGGGTTGTTACCAGCCAACAGATAATTGACAGCTGGCTATACTAAAGTATGCCTCACTGAATTACACTCTATTCCACTTGGAAAGACCTGGAGATGCTGATGCTGCATTTAACTTGACTTTGGCAAAGACCAAGTTGTTGCAAAATCATGCGTTATTTCAAATGTACAATTATCCTTACTCTATCTTAATCTTTGTATTTAATCTCTTTATCTAATGGGTCATCATCTTCATGGTTTGAGTCATCTAATAAGTCAGGAATTTCTATTTCGTTTTGCATGAATGCTTCTAATCTAATCGCAAACTTGTGTCATTAATGAATCCACTTACCTTGTTGCACACCTCTTTTAAGAAACCAGACAATTAGGTCCAAAAGTCTGAGACCACACTGACAATTTATAACAATGTAATGTAAGTCTGCAAATCATGATGATAAACTTCAAGGATTCAGAATGGAATGAAAGTGTTATGCAGCTCTAAAACAGTTACAGATACTGGATCAGTTGTATCAAACCACAATCAGGCAGAACCATCTGAAGATCAATACATCAAGCTAAGTTCTCTAGAGAGAGAAAGGCAACTTCATCACAGATACAGAATTTAGGATACTATTGGATATTATGTGTATTTTCTCTATTTATTTTACTTTTTTATATTCTATTCATATTGCAAGTGAATGTAAATGGATTTGCCAAGACTGAACAGTGGCTGGTCGTGTCCAAAAACAAAACTTAAACCTTTGATGAAATGATGATGATTCGTAAATCTATTCAAAGTACTACAAATGGTATGCCAGTAAAGGGGATGCCAAGAGAAAGTGATCACCCACATTTGTTTAAAGCGTGTTTTCAGAAAGATGTGAGAGGCCTTTTTCACATTCACATTTCAAAGAGCAGACAGTAAAAGCTCTCATTTCATGGGGAAATCATTCAGCCTATGTTCTATGTCGCTAGAGGACAAGAATATGTATAATCTGCTGTCCATGAAAGGATATGGAGCACAGTCCCCAACATGTCCTGTTGTGTACTGCCTGCATCCTTCCTAGATTTCTGCCAAATCATTCAAAATGATTCAAGAAGTCATAAACTGACAACACACAGCACTCAAGCTCAACACCCCCCTGTTTTCTCTCACACGTCTTCACTCTCTGATGTATCATGGAAAATCTCCACTCTCACCTGCTGATGCACCTGTGTGTTGCCATGGTTACCAGATCTTTGACAAATACTGTATTTATGCTGCTTACACAGATTGCTTAACATTAACCCAGCAGATGGATTTAGTATACTAAAATTGCATCTCTACTCCTCTGTGACACCTTAGCTGCTCAACTCCAAGAACACCAAAATCATCCGTGTGCACATGCTAACACGCTGGACAGCACTGCTGTGTGGTGTAACCTCTCGCTTTTCATTTCGGTGCACCTGTGAATAGGTTACACTATACTAATACTGCATGCCTGAGATCAATTGTGTCAAGCGTGGCTGCTGCGTTGCATCATCAACACATTTGGAGTATTGCCTATTTCTACTGTGACACACTCAGATCTTGGCAAAAATCAACCTGAAAACGTCATAGGGACATCATACCAGCAATTCACTGCAGATTTAATGTCTGTATGTGTAGAATATGTCACAGACATGCAGAGAACACACACAACAGGTGAGGGGCAGAAAATCATGTCATCATATTTATCGATAATTGTCAAAGCCAAACTCCATGTAAACAGATAGAGCTGGCAGGAGCTGAGCTGCAGCGGCCAAGCAGCCATCCGGTGTGTCTAACCTGTAAGGACTCAAGTCTTTTAGTGTTTTTGCTGAAGAGGGATCTGAGTACATTAGCGGTGTAAGGATACATCAAATTCACAGTCAATTATGGACCCTCGTTTCTGGGTCACAGTTCGGAATGTTTTGAGAACAACCTGGAAAAACTACTCGAAAATAATATTTTTCATGTTTAAAGCCTAAAATTAGGAACATTTGATGGGAAATTGATGGAAAACACTAGAAGCGCAGTCACACTTGAGTTGATGATTTAAAGAAAGATTCAATCAGTCATCTTGACATGGTCTCATGTTTTCAGTGTGCTTCAACAAAAAAAAATAATTGTCAGGTTCTGAAATGCTGTCATGTTTTGACCCTTGTGTTTTCTGCTGTGTCCTTGTGTGTCCTTTGCCCGTGTTTTGTTTTGGACGACACAAACAGAGAAGAGGAGACAGAGAGACAGAGACAAGTGGGGAGGGGGGTTAAGGTGGCAATTTGGCAATACCAGCAAAGCGGTGAGGTGCAATCAGAAGTCTTGTCCTCTCTGCAGGACTGTGTGTGTGTGTGTGTGTGTGTGTGTGTGTGTGTGTGTGTGTGTGTGTGTGTGTGTGTGTGTATGCTGACACTCAGAGAGAGGCTCCATTAGTGAGTACCACTGTCATGTCACCAAACAAGGCGCCTGTCAACTAAAGAATGGAATAGAAAAAAAACAGAAATAGGAAAACTCAGCAACCACATTCAGTAAATAAAATACCAGAATAAAAATGGTATGTTTTTGAGTGAATGTTAATCATGCTGGTCTTTTATCAAGCTAATCAAGATACCATTTCAGCAAGGGAACTGTAGTGGAGCAGAGCAGTAAGATGAAAGAAATGCAGCTGTGCAGCTGGTTCTCCAACTCCTGTGGACTCCTTAGTGGATTTGTAAGGTACACGATTAAGTGAGAAAGGTGCATTTTTAATTACAGTGGTAAGATTTAAATATTAAGTCACTTAAATTGCCGTTACTTTAGGCAGCAGGGTTAAATGAGTCTGTTTCTGAAGCTGCTCTTAAACTTGTCCAGAGTTTTATGTAGAGTGTGAGAGACACAGTCCTTGATCACCAGCAGTTTTGCCAGCATCCTGTCCTCTGCCACCTCCTCCAGGGTGACAAGATCACAGCCAACAACAGACCCTGCCTTTTTAATGAATTGATTTAGTCTGTTTGCATCCTTCGCTTTGATGCCTGCCCCCCAGGACACCACAGTGAAGAATACGGTGCTCATGACAACAGACTGATAGAACATCTGGAGCACCGGTTGCAGACATTGAAGGACCTGAGCATCCTCAGGAAGTAAAGCCAGCTCAGGCCCTTCTTGTAGACTGCCTCCGTTTTTGTGGTCCACTCCAGTTTATTGTCCAGCACCACACCCAGGTATTTGTAAGAGTCCACAATGCCAATGTCTGTCCCACCGATGCAGACTGGAACGGGCAGGGGCTTGTTCCTCTTGAAGTCCACCACCACCTCTTTCGTCTTCACCACGTTCAGCTGCAGGTGGTTCTCCCCACACCATTTAACAAAATTGCCGACCAGGTCTCTGTAACCATCCTCACTCCCACCCTCTAAACGCCCCACAATGGCTGTGTCACCAGAGAATTTCTGCAGATGAAGAGAGACAGTACAGTTCCCTGGGGGGGTTGGTCCGATATTGCCGATCAGACGGTCAGACACACAGTTTTATAATCTCACAAACTGTAATCTGCCTGACAGATAGCTATCAACCCATATGACGAGGGGAGAATCCACTTGCATGTTCCCCAGTCTGGCCTTCAGCAGCCTGGGCTGGACGGTGTTAAAGGTGCTGGAGAAGTCAAAGAACATGATGCGGACTGAGGTGTTGGGTCTATCCAGGGAGGAGTTAGGCTTCATGCAGCAGGTAAATGATTGTCATCAACACCAACATGGGGCTGATATGCAAATTTTAGGGGGTCCTGTGATGGGCACACTAGGGGTCTTAGGTGTGCTAGAACCAGCCTCTCCATGACCTTCACGATGTGAGAGCTCCACAGAACTCCACAGAGCTGGCTGGCACAGGCCTTCAGCATGTGAGGGCTGATGTGGTCTGGTCCGGCAGCTTTTCTCCGATTGAGCCTCTCCAGCTTATTAAGTAAACAGAGATGTTGATGGACATGCTGATGCCTCACCATTCGTACAGAAAGAGTTCAACTCTCCAAGAACAAGCACAGCATCGGCTCTGGCGTGCTAATGTCAGCTGCAGCTGCTGCTGGGGACCTGGCTGTCAGGCTATAAAACATGGTAAACTCTTCAGCTTTTAGACATATTTGATGTTAGACCAGGGACATCCTCAGTTTAGACATGTTGCCCTGGTCAGCTTTGTATTTTGCATTACAAATATTGCAGCAAGAGTTGCCTTTAATCCCTGTGACTTGTTGCAAGAGTGATGACCCGCTCTCTCCCTTCTCTCTAGAACATTACACGAAAGAACTCTCAACATTCATTCAACATGAGTCCGTACTCGATATTGCCAATATAATTCGGCCATTGCCGTTTAAGTACCAAGCTCTGTACCCAACCCTAACACGCAACTCACAACTCGACTCCACTTTCCTCTGAACTGTCAGCAGAGTGAGAAATGAACAGAGGTACATTTTGAATTGTTCAACAGAATTCTGAGCGGACAGGAACTAATATTAGCGTAACAGATTCTGAATTATTATAAGTTTTGAATTCTTTTGTAGTAATTGTAAAAAAATAAAAGGTGAAAATATAAATAATACAATGTGCAGCCCTAATTTAAACCACTTTATTTAGAGATAAAACTGATGGTGAGTGCACTAGCAATGTTGATACTATCTCTCATTTACCAAGTAAACTGCACAAACAGAACTATTGCATGTGAAATAGAATGAAGTCAGGGGTGCTATTTTAGGTTTTTCCTTCCATAAAGTGCAAAATAACTTGATCTAACCTGGTGGTAACCATTTAAAACAGGAAATTCTATTACCCCACAACTAGCACATCCTTAAACAAAGCAGTGATTCCTCATCTGCTTCCCACTATAAGCACATGCATGCATGTTACACATATACTGTAGATAATAACCAGCATGTGTGTGTTTGTGCTTGTGTGTGTGTGTGTTTGCGTGCACACTAAGCAGCAGGTATTCCCTGACATCCTTCTCCTCTGCTTGTCATGAATAAACATCTGTTCTGACTGCAGAATTAGTAGCTTGTAATATGTCATACACCCTATCACTAGTTGGGTGTGTGTGTGTGTGTGTGTGTGTGTGTGTGCGCGCATGGGTGTGTGAGTGTTAATGCTCCATATCAGAGCTGTCTGTCAGGCAGTCGTGCCTCTGCATAAAAAGAGCCTGATCAACAAACCCTCGGCACTGTCACTCTTCGTGTCCCCTTACACACTGATTTCTCATTCCGTCCTCTGACATCTCACTCTTCCTGTTCACTTGTGCTTCATTGTTTTCTGTCTCCCTCTCTTTCATTCTCTGTCTCTAAGCCCACTCTTCCCGAAAACCCTGAGCTCCTTTCTGTGTTTGCTGAGTAAAGACAGCATAGCAGTAGTCTTCTCTGACTCTTTATTTTTCTTGTTTATTGTCTTTCTGTCACTCTCACCTGTTTGCTAAGCAAATACAGGATATCTCTTCTCCCTTCGCCACCTCTAATCTCCCTTTTCTTTTTTTTTTCCTGAGATAGACTCTGTCTTACCCTCTTTTTATATTTTGACCATACGTTTACACATCTTTTTTCTCTCCAAATATTCTTTACATTTACAAGATTTACATCAATTTGCAAGTTTTGCAAGAGAAATTTAAAATTACTTTCATTACTTTGTACTATACAGTCTGAATGTTAGGTCACTCTCTACAAGGGTTACTGCTGACCACCTAGCCACTTGGTCTTTTGTATATGTTTTCATAGTCTTGAGACATCTAGTTTGATATATTCATTACCTTTTCGCTAGCGCTTGAGTCATTGTCACTTATGATTATTTTGGTCACACCTCTTTTATCAGGAAAGGTTGTTTGAGGGCAGTTTGGATCCAATCATGCTATCATGTGCTCTCTTAGCTGATTGGTGTTTGAATTTCACTTGTTGTCATATTAATTGCCATTTCTGATATTTTGATTTCTGCTCATGAGAAGCTAGCTGAAAATCACCGACTATATAAAAAAGTGAACTGATGTCACCCATATTTTGCAAAGACAAGTGTGAAGGTCAAAGTTGCGGTACATGCCGTTGCCATCTTGGCAGTACCTGACTCGACCTAACCTCTTCACACCACTGGCCACATCTTTTTCACCTGGCATGTGCATTGCTGTTGTGTTCTGTCCTCCACCAAACTTGGAATTCGACTGGAAGCATTTCAGATTTGTTGTATTCGCTTTAAGACTGTTTACTGTTAATATTTCCAGCTTTGTTGGGCTGTGGCGGCCGAGTTTGGCAAAAATAGACTTGGTGCGTATTCTGGAGAGAACGCTGTGGAACATGTGATGTTCTGAAATGTGCCGTGGCGTGGCCAGTGTAAACACAACCTTTGTCTAGACAGTTAGTGTTTAGCTCCGCCGAGCTAAATGAAGCCTTGCTATTGAAACACACCCACCTGGCTGGAAGATACGAAGCTAGCTAAATCTTACAAACTAGCTGCAGTGACAGGGAAAAAGAAGCAAATTTCCCATTATTCATGAAAATTTCACCGAATCATCTGTGTTTATTCAAGTCACATGAATGATTTTGACTGTTCATCTGCCCCAAACAGCCAAAATGTTTTTCTGTACAGCAGACACTGTAAAGCACATTACCCCTTCATTCAGCAGTCAAATAAGAGAGAATTGCAGGACAACACATCGGATTTTTGGCAGCTTTAAATGGTGGCCTTTATGGAATACTGTATGGTCGGACCCCTTAATGTAATGTAATGTAACATACAATCCACTTGGTGACATTAAAAATTATTAGAGCCTGAGCAAGAAATTATTATTATTTCTAAAGTAAATCGATTTCAAACTTGGTGGAAATATACGTGTTTTATGGATTTTTGCAATGGGCAGGAAAAAATGGCTTGCTTTCAATTATTTCTCCACGGGTTGAATATGATGTACCTTCTCCACAGGGACACAGTAGTGAATGAAAAGGTGCTGTACAAGTCCAATTTATCATTGTTAGTCACTGGGGTCGTTACAGTTGTGGGAGCGGTGAGGGTCGTCCCTCAGAGCGGACAGCAGGTGGAGACAGGTAATGAGTTCCACTGTGTTTGGGCTGACATTATAATCTGTAAATGAAGGACAGCAGTAGAGGAAGAACTCTGATTTGTGACCATTATTTCTAAATATCAGATGCTGACACTGCATTTAATGTATGTCCAGGTTTTGAAAAACAGAGCTAAAGGTGTTTGTACAGGGTAGCTGAGGAATTATAGCATGTTGTAGATTAATCAAAGGATTGGCAGTACAATATATTCTCGTGGTAAGATATAATTATGAAGTAGGTAAACCTAATCTATTTTGTATAATTACGACATTAACTTACTGGCGTTTACACTTACAAAGTTCGTCTCATAGCTTCAACTTTTTAATCTCAGAATTTTGACTTTCTATCTCGTAATAATTTTGACTAACAGTGGGAATGTTTTTTCATCAAACTTAGTTTTTATTGTATCCTTTCCTTTAACTTGCGAGAAAAAAAAGCACTTCTGCATTTATCACTGCAAGTCACCTTTAGTGAAGCCCTCCCACAGGACATTTTTGGAGTAGGTGATAACAGACTTGGAGAAAAAGAGGCGGAGTAGCACTCCAGTGCACTCCGGTAACACTACACTTGTGCTTACTGGTAAGTAGCCGCTGCACTTAGTGTATCCTGTGTGCACGGACAAACAACTGGCTGGTATGAAGGTAATTACAGCAATGTCAAATATGATGATCCTTCACTTTGTTATGTGAAAAGGGTTTAGACAAGACAGATTTGAGAAGCTGAATTTTGCAATTTTGGTTTAATGCCATCACAACTGCATTCAAATACTGGGGTTAAGTTAAATAATATTCAGCAAAAATAAAGATTCCATTGGTCTGTTGATCTTCACAAATCCAGACAGTAGTCTAATAGCATTGCTGTCAGTTGTGAATTAAAATAATTAAATAAAAAATGAAATAATATTCAAACTGTGATTCCTCTGGAATGCAGAGGAATACTTAGACAAGTTGAAGTGTGGATTTAGAGAATCATGACACCCCTGCCATTTACCATGTACTGGTTAAACCTGAGAGCCTCAGTCTGGTAGAAAATGTTCGATGTCAGACTGTTTTGACTGTCTGTCTTTGGCCTTTACTTTCAGTCTTTCCTGACTTGTCATGCATGCTGTCTTATACTCTCTACCATCTCTCCATTTCTAGCTTAATTTAGGGCATTGAACAACACATGATATCAATTCAAAAGTGAATCAAACAGGGTACATGAGGACAGAGAACCCAGTGTGATTCTTCAAGGCTCTGTGTGTCAGACACATAATAAGACTCGGCATGGGGTTGCTGAACGTTAGTGAGTGAAACAACGTCGACTACTCACACACCAACACCAGAGAACTCTGCATTCCAGAGGAAACACAGCAGGGCTACGTCGATATTTTTGTCAGAGTCTGAAGGTCCTCCTACTTCACTTAATTGGCTCGTTTACCTCAGTCTGTACCAGCTCTAAAGCTTGACCCAATGTTGCATAATTACTCTCACAGGTAACACCAGCTAGATCATTTCAAACTGAGAGGAGTCTATGTGAACTTGATACCTTATCCACAGTACTCTACCTGTGCATCCTACTCATTTCAACTCACTTAAACAAACTATTTAAAGAAACAGTCTCAGCTTTTTGTCCAACATGGCTCCTTTCTGCTGAGCTGCAGCTGATGAGTTGGATATGAAGCAGGTCAGAGATAGTGAGGAGCGCCATGTGAAAGCAGCATATAGAAGTGGAACAGCAACACCTCCAAATCTAAACTTGGTGTCTGCCTGAGGTGTGGACTCAATTCACACAACTTGGACTTAAGTCATGAATTTGATTTGAATTTGATTTTGAATTTAGATTAAACTTGACTAAATCATGAACCACTTGCAATTCGGCCTTGACGTCACTGGGACTCTTACCTCTTCACTTGGAGTGACTTAATATTCTCTCAAATCTAAAAGATTAAAAGAAAAATGATGTTTGTTCAACTTTTCGTATTTTTGACAATTTACTTGCTTCCACTGTGCACGCAGGGTAAAGAGAGTTGGGCAGTACACCAGCACATTAGATCATTTGAGAATTAAACTAATTCAATAAGGCTGCATTCAGACCAAATTCAGTGCTGCGGGGACAGACTTCAGGGTTGTGCAGCTGTGTGGGAGTGTCACTCCATGGCCCATTCGTGTGCAACATGTTGTGAACTTACTCCAGCTGATCAGTTTGCCAAAAGTAGAAGCTACTATGTTGCTCTGCTGCAAGCATTCTGGAATGAAGCCTAAGGAATACTTGTCTTTTTTTTTTTTTTTTTTATCTTTGCTGCTTTAAATGACAGACTTCTTTGGCAGCAAATTATAAAACCTGAAGCGTATAAATGTTCATGGCTTAAGTGACTTGCCAAAAAGCTGCGAGCCTGAATCTTTGTTTGTTGACTCATTAATGTGCTCTCCATGTTTGTACTTGGCCAAAGAACATTTGTGAGGTAAAAGAGGCATTACCCTATATCTTTAGCGGTCCATGTGCTCAACAACACCAGCAGAACAGTGAATCCTCTAATGATGTAAATAATGTTGCTTCACTTAAACTTCAGCTCCTGCAGAGTCCCAGTTAACGCTTTCAAAATATATTGAACCAATAGTTCTAGTGTATTAGCAAACAACTTTAATCTAGGACAGCGCAGTTGGTTTCTAAAAATAAAATGTGCCAAGGTGGTAGGTAAACTTTTATTTTAATCTGACAGGTACACGCTTTAATAACCGCCTACATATTCTGTTTCTCATGTCCTTTTTAAGTTTTAAATAACTTGTGCTGGAATGCTAAATTGTTCTGCCTTCTCTTCGAACAAAAAGTGTTAATATCAAATAAACTTCTGTTTTTTTTTTTTTTTTTTTTTAACTTTCGTTACAAGTCTACTGAGAAGACAAAGGTACATCAGTACACACCTGTACTGTTTGATTACTGTATCTTGCACACAGTTGTAATGTTATAGCGCTGACAAACATTTGAATTGAAGACACACTTACACTGCACAGAACTGACTCCACCCTGACTGAGAAGGAGCACCGCTCTATTTATTTAGGAACATGCTCCATCCTCTGGTTTGATCTTCTTGGAGAAGGATTCATGCTTGTAGCGTGCATGCTGCAGCAGGATGCTGAGCCCAGACACCTTGAAGCTTTGACACAAACTACTGTTTGTTTGAGTGCATGTTGTCATTAAGGAATGATGGCCAAATATCTAAAAATATATTCTGTAATTCATGGTTATCTTTTAGAGATTGAATTTTAATGCAAACTGTCAAGCTGGTATTATCATGTTTAAAATAAAAAAGGTTGAGACAAATTTGTTTCTTGACTAGTGGTGTCAGACTTAATAATAATAATAATAATAATAATAATAATAATAATAATAATAATAATAATAATAATAACAATAATAATAATAATAATAATAATAATAATAATAATAATAATAATGATAATGATAATAACAATAATAATAATAATAATAATAATAATAATAATAATAATAATAATAGAAAACAAAATGGTGACATTGGTTAATGTATATGCTTCACCCAACAGTGGAAAGCTATTCTTTAAAACCTTGATAGACATAATAATTCTAGAAATAGATTGAATATTAATATGTGGTGGAGACTTTGATATTGTGATGAATAGTACATTTGACACAACAAACAAGAATAAAAGTACCAATCATGTCACTAAAGTAATTAAGAACACATTTAAAGACTTTGGTTTAGTTGATACTTTGAGGGAATTGCATCCTTCTTAAAGAGACTACACACACACTACTCGGCCCCCAATAACAGTTATGCTCAAATTGACTATTTTTTTCATGAATAGAAAGGAGTTATATAGAGTAAAGAAATTTGAAATTCAACAAGCGGGCGTATCGGATCGCTGTGCGGTTTACCGTGAAGTTAAACTAAAACCGCAGGAGAAAAGTACATTATGGAGGTTAGATTGGTTGGAATACTAATTAACAAATCAATAGTGAGCAAGAATTAAGAGCCAAAGAAAGACACTACAATTATCAAAAGGAAAATGATAATGGGGAGGTCACACCCATTGTTTTGTGGGATGCCCTGAAAGCAGTTATTAGAGGAAAACGTATTGCAAAGACAGCAACAATTAAAATAAACTGAAAAGGAAATGTATAAAAAGGAAAAGGAGAAGCTGCTTAAAACTGAAAAGCAACACAAAACTACATGAGAGCCTTTACTGCTTCCAAAATTTAAAGAAATCGGGGATAATACAGATAGACTATTAATCACAGAAATTGAAAAGACAAAGATTTCTAAAAAAAAATAAACCAAAAAAAAAAAATTCTAAAACAATCTTACAATGAAGTTGGGCCGAGGGCAACCAAATTGCTGGCAAAAAGATTTTAAAAAACAACAAGTGGATAGGACATTTCACAAGATAAGGGATATAAACACAAATCAGATGATCATCGAACAAGGAGATTGAAACTAAATTTATGATCTACTGTAGAGACTTGTATAGCCAACCACCATCTCCTGATACAGACCAAATGAAAGATTTTCTTGAGAAATTAGACTCACCAGCTATTGAGAAAAATCAGAATGACCTCCTGAACTCACCCATTACAAGAGAAGAAATACAAAAGGCAGTAAATAAATTAAAAACCGGTAAATCTCCCGGTAGTGATGGTCTATCGTCTGAGTGGTACAGAACATTTAGCAAACAACTTATACCACTACATGAATTATCATTTAATCATAAACTTGAATATGGTGAAATCCCCCCATCCTGGAAGGAAGCGGTAATATCAGTGATCCCTAAGTAAAATGACAGCGAAACTTGTTCAGATTACAGACTTATATCTCTACTCAATATTGACTATAAACTGTATCCTTTTATTATTTCCAAAAGATATGAGCATTTCATTAGCAACACTATTGAGGAAGATCAGAAAGACTTTATTAAGGGACGTCAAACCCAAGATAACATTGAGAGAACTCTACACATTATGGATCATATCCAAAGTAAAAATATCAGTACGGCCTTGATAAGCCTTGATGCGGAAAAGGCATTTGACAGTGTTAATTGGACTTTCCTATATCTGGTTCTTAAACAATTCGGACTCAATGACAGAGCCGTAGAATGTATTAAAACAACAAGATCTTAAAGGGATAAAGGTTGGGAAAGAAGAACATGCCATTGGGCTTTTTGCTGATGATGTGATTTGTTATTTGGAGGATCCAGACACATGTATTTCCATACTAATCGACAAACTTGAAACGTTTGGTTTCTGCTCAGGACATAAGCTGAATCTGACTAAAACACAAATTTTAACATTCAATTACCACCCCCCTAAACACATATGATTAGAATATAATTTGAATTGGAATGCAACAAAAATTGAACATCTTGGGGTCACCCTAACAGGAAGAATGGACGAAATATACACAGCCAGTTGCAATAAAGTGGGTAAGGAAATTAGGAACGATTTGGCCAGATGGGCTGTCCTTCCATTAGATAGTGGTTCACAAATAGAGACCATAAAAATGAATATCCTCCCTCGTATCCTCTACCTGTTTGAGGCGCTACAAATTGTGATACCTGAGAAACAATTTAGAACATGGGATAAAATCATTTCAAGATATATGTGAAATGGTCACAGGCCGAGAATCAAATCTAAAACACTACAGATCGGGGAAGATAAGGGAGGCATGTCGCTTCCAAACCTTAAGGAACATTTTCATGCAGCACAAATTAGACCTGTAATTTGTTGGTGTGATGAAGACTATGTAGAAAAATGGAAGAATTTTGAGCAATTTGTGCAGGGAAGAGAAATTCAAAGCCTTACTGGAGACAGAGAAGAAACATTAAGTATGATTGAACATGTAGACACTGTCACCCAATTCATATTCAAAATGTGGTTTAATTTAGTACAAAAATATGGACTGGAGAGCGAGCTTAGACTAATCCAATGGATAGCCTATGATAGGCATTTCATCCCCAGTTCTTTTGACCAGACATTTAAACAATGGATTCCAAGTGGAATAACGGCAATGTGTACACTAATTAAAAATGGGAATTTCATGAGTTTCCAGGAGATTAAACAAAAATATAACTTAAACAATCAGGACCATTTCAGATATCTACAAATAAGGGACTATTTTGACAAGATAATAAAGCAAAATGTAAATTTAGATAATAACAGAATAAGCAGAAACATAATTGGAATATACAATTCAAAGAAATACAGAATAATATCTACAATGTAATGTAATCTAATGGAGAGGAGAGGGAATACAACTTTGTATGTAAAGCTGAAATGGGAAAGAGAACGGGGAGTGAATATTTCAGAAGATGAATGGCTACATATTTGGAGAACACAACAGTCAACCACATCATCACATGCTTGGAGATTATTTTGTTGGAAGAACTTAATTAGATTCTTTATCACACCTAAAATCCAGAACAAATACCTGTTGGTACTGCAGCCATGTTGGAGAAAGTATGGGGCTACAAATGCAGATCATTCCCATGTATTTTGGCATGGGAATGTGTATTACTTTACTTTGGCAATATGACAGGGAATGTTGTGTTAAAAGAGGACAGACATTTGTTGAAAATTTTGTTAGCAGCTTGTAAAAAAGCAATCACGAGAAAATGGAACAAACCTGATCCGCCAACACAAGGTGACTGGCTGAAAATTGTGAATGAAATATATGTCATGGAGCAGTTGACCCATAAGATAAGGACTCAAGAGTAACAATGTCGAGAAAAGTGGGAGAAATGGGCTGTCCATGCATCAATGACAGGAGAAGGACTATCAAACTGACATTATCACAGGAGCAAACTGTAGAGGCACGGAAATCCAGCATGACGCTTTTCTGATGTTGTTTTTTGTTTCTTTAATCCTTGCCAGTGTTTATATGTTGCATTAAAAAGGCAATAAAAATAAAGTAATAATAATAATAATAATAATTATAATTATAATAATAATAAAAGATAAAGAGGAAGAAGAAGATGATGATGAATGTAATTATCATTGTGAGGGAAGATGCAGGTCTGGACTGAAGTATGACCTCCTGACTCTAGTCAGTGTAGGTAGTTTAGGATTCACTTCTGAATGGAAAATCATTTTAAAAGCTCAAACTAGAAGGAGTCTTACAAATCAATCTAGATGCATTTTAGATGTTAGCACCAAAGCCTAATTTAATTGAAATTGCAGAGTGTAACTCCACCATGAGATCCATGTAAGGCTCTGCTTTGTGGTACAAGATAACAAAAGGAATGTTGAATATGTTTCTGCCATATTCAGCATAAAACAGCTGTGTGAGAATATGACTTTTTTGGATGGCGTAGGTGATTGTGCTCTGTGTAATGATGGCTTACTAGTGATGTGCCTATGAGCTGGAAAGCATTTGATCTGCACCCAAATTAAAATAGGCCATCTAATAACTGACAATGAACTAGGCTGCTAATATAGATGTGAATCTAACAATAACATTATTGATAATAATGAATTACATTGATTAATTACAATAGACTACCTGCTTTAAATGAATAAACGTGTGCATCCTTTATATCCTTTTTTATATTCTGTGTGTGTGTTTCCTGTCCTTTGAATGTGGACTTATCGAGACAAAACATGTGGATTGTACAATGGAAGAACAGCATTCCTTTGATGGAAAGAAATGTGGCCTTGAGCACAAAATAACATTTCATAATCAGAGAGCAGACTGCACTCAATTAGCCAAGCACATAGCCTTGAAATCAGGCATTTTGGCAGTGTGTGTGTGTGTGTGTGTGTGTGTGTGTGTGTGTGTGTGTGTGTGTGTGTGTGTGTGTGTGTGTGTGTGTGTGTGTGTTTGTCATGTTGAAAAAAAAAAGTGGGAGAGTTTGTGTGTCAGTGTAAGACCCTGGCCTGAGTATGTCTATTAGCATGCACTCAGTTAATCCAATAGTCGATACAATAGCGTTGCTTCAGGCTTTGGACTATTTCAGTGATATGGCTGTTTAATGAACACACACACACACACACACACACACACACACACACACACACACACACACACACATACACACACTACACAAAACATGCTTCCATCAGCCTTGAATGCTTAAATGTAAACCTTTAACAGCATGACAGTAACTTTTCTTTACTTTGCAGACCCGATTTGTTTTATAAAGAAGGTTGGTATGTAAATATAGGAGAATGTGTGTGTATGTGCAAAGTGTGAATTGAGGTCATGGATTTTAAGTGAGTCTGATTGGTTACCATGGAAGCTGCCATCACACTGGCAGTGTGACTAAACAATTATATGAGAGAAACATCTGTCCAGCAATAGCAGATGCTCAGCAAACTCAGACTCAAGTTTAAAACGATGCACAAAAAAGCAGTTTGGGGCCAAGTTGCTCTCCAACCGCTGAGACAATATTAAACTGAACAGCCTGAACATCCAATATATAAAGTACTTAGGTTGCAAAGTGTATAGGCAGAAGAGACCACTGCTAAACTGCAGTAAATTTTGGTCTAAAGTTGTGTGGAAGAAGAGCCGAAACAATGCAATGTTTCATTAAGACCAAAGAGCATACTCGTCCATTTACAGGAACCATACCCTAAGCCCAATGAACATCTTTCAGGATGTTCACTAAAAAAATGGTAGCATCATTAGACAAGAAGACAGGAGTAATATGGATTCTCAAATTCTGCAAAAAAACCTTGTGATTGATGGAAGCCGGTGAAAGTCTGTGAGCTGGGATTTCGGTAAATTATGGACAAAGTAAATCTTGGCACTGTCTGGTAACAGTTTTTTCCTGAGAATGTCCGTTTTTGTCCCTAAAAGGTTGTCTTCAGGGAGAATTGTGTCTTTGCCTGAAACAAACTGCAACACTTAATGTATCACAGAAGGTACAGAAGGAAGTATCTCAATATCATGGTTTTTCGATCACTGACATGATAATGCGTTTGGTGGGGAGGACCTGCTACTGTAGCATGTAATGATTTTAAAAGTTCCACAGAAAAGAAAGTACTGATAGTGGAAATGATCAACGTTCTCCAGCGCTGAAGTAATGTAGAGTCCTTAAACAATTATTGAATTCAAAATGTTAATCTTGCAGTCAGAGTCATCAGACGTTAAACCAATTTCATGGGGTTTTGCAGAATTGTGTTGTTTTTTTTTTTTCAAAAATAAATAAATATGTGTGTGTATATCCATATATATATATATTCTTTTTCTAAATCACATAATTGCAGTGTCAGTAAAACGAAACAAAACAAAACAAAAAAAAGCCCACACAAATGCTGGATCTAGCCAATGAGCATTTTAGAGAACCTTCAGTCCAGTTCTGCTTGGCAGTAGAATTGATCTGCTAGAAAATGTAAACACCGTAATTTTTCCATCTCAAAGCATGGCTTATCTGGCATCTAAACAGCTTTACTAGGTCATCTATCTCTGTTTACTTAAATTGAACAACTGTCCTGTTTTTTCCAGTAATCTAAAGTTATCCATGGATCTTTGAATAGAACTATTTTTGATGTAAAACTAACTTTTACTTTGTATTGCAGCACGATTTAATGGAGCATATTAGCCTAAAAATACTGGACTGCAACCAGTTCGGCATGTGTTGGCATTGCAGGGAAGATGGACTCCAGTCGTGAAAAGAAATGGAGGAGCTGTCTTTGTAATGTTTGGGATCCTGAGCCAAGCCATTTGACAATCGCAGTGTTTAAAAAATGGCATGTGGGGTGGGCGTCTAAAATGCCCCCCACAGCGGGGTTCCGTTGAAACAATTACTATAAATGTACGGCAGGAGCACTTTCCTCTCCATACGAGATTTTATAACTTCGTCAATGAAGTTTGAATCGAGCCAACTAATTTGTCTGGCAAATTAGCTTTAGCATGTCTCGCAGCGTGATTCAACGCTTACAACAATTGGAGTCAAATTGTTTTTTTGCATTTGAGCGTCTGGTGTCGTGATGAATGGCTCGTCTGAAAATGGGGAAGCACTGTTTTAGCTATCAAATTAAATGGTTTTTAATCAGTTGGTGTTTTTAATGGTGGCTCGATGCGGGTTCAGTTGTGCTCAACATCGACAATAGAAGGAAACAAATGCGGCAGCTTTGTAATTGAAAGTGCTGTGATACCTCAGTTAAAAAGTGGTATTATGATGGTGTTATTTTGGTTTGTTCACTCGCTCAGTTTGATAATCATGTTTTTTTGTTTCTAGAGGGACTTTGGAATTGGTTTGAGATTGTCTTAATGGACATAAATTTGTTAGACCATGTTGGTGTTTGTGTACTACGAAATAGCTGTGTGTGTGTGTCTGTGTGTGTCTGTGTATGTGTGAACAATGCAAAAGTACAAATACATAGTGGTGGTCGAATTTGTTGTTGAAAGTGTTGTTGACTAATGCATATATACATACATGTAAAGAAACAGACTGCAAAAAAAAAAAAAAAAAAAAAAAATACACTCCTTCTGACTTAGACAAAAAATGCTTTTCAAAACCAAAACAAATATAAAGCATTAACAACACGGGCATATTCAGTCATTACGTATTTCCTGACGAACTCATTATTGTGCAATGAAGTGAAATATTCATCAATAAAGGGAGTCCGTCTCTCTTCTTTCGTCCTACTACCTACTTGAGCTGAGGACTGAGCAAAAGTGACAAATTCATTCTTTCTGGGTCAGAGATGAAAGAAATGGTTGATTTTGTAAATAATGGATCATGTCCTTGTCCACTGGCTGTCTGAATGGATTTAGATTTACCCCTAGTTGATGGTAATATGAGTGTAAGAACTAGGCAGCTGACAAGTTGCAAGCAGATGCTTGCATACTGTCAAAATTGAAGGGCACAAATGAACATCTTCTATGAATGCAGAAACATATTAGTATATACACTCAAGGAAAAAAACTATTGACGTTCAGCCTTCAAGAAGGTGTGAGTTAGTGTTACTGAACCCTCCATCCTTATTTACTAGGTTACAATATTTAGTTATTTTTTCCAAATACAATATTACATATGTTGATTTGTTTTCTTTTTTATAGTTAACTCTATTATCATTATTATTATTATTATTATTATTATTATTATTATTATTATTATTATTATTATTATTATTATTATTATTATTGTTTTAGTCTTAATATATGATAAGTATACATATCAATCTAATGCACAAAGACATTTGGATTGCACTGGATAAAATTATCAAAATATCATGTCAGTGAAACGATATTCCACCGGCTGCCCATGAACCAAATATAGCCCTTAACACCCTCATTTTGGCCATGTCATCATTTTGTGATTCTGCTTATTGGCCCATTCATTTGTTATGCCTGTTTCAAAACACAAATATGCTTGTGTTACATCACAAGAAGGTTATAATCCTTCTGTTTACGCAGAAGAAATTGAAGAGAATCAAACTGTACTAATACTTTTGCTTCTATGATCACAAAGGTACATTGTTTTTACCTGAACTTTTGTGTGTTTCTTTTTAGACCATGCAAACAAATAAACAGACCAGGGAAAGAGAGTTCCTTTTATAAACAATTAACTTAAATCTAAGCTTCACAGGTCAGAAATAGACAGTGTAAATGTCTGATGCCTTGGCACTTCAAATCTAGCTAAGTAGTTGAATGGACCTGATTCAGACCGTCTTGTAGACAGGTACCATTTACAGAAAAAAATCAGTGAAAAGTTGAATTCATAAATATAATATGTAATATGTTTGCTTGTCATTACTAAATATTGACAAGCTAGTCTAAAGTACTTATAGTTAGGGGGTTTCTTTTATTTGTTATTTTCTGAAGATGAAATAAGGTACGTTCCCTTTCATTGTCAGTATGTCTTAAACAGCTGTGTTGAAGCAGGTTCCGTCACACAAAAGTATTAATTCAGTTACCGAGAGTATTTCATTGGTTAAATGGCTACATGTGGACAGACTCGACTGACCTTTCATTGATTTTTCTTTACTCCATTTACATTTAAGTCATTTCAAAAGAACAACATGATAATGGTGAAATTCATAATCTGTAGTGCCTTTATGAATTTTTGTGTGTTGTTTTTAATTCATTCTGTTGTCAAAATGATTATTCCTCAGATGAACTTGCACCTCAGTCACTGAACACCTCCATCACCGCTTCTTAAATTCAACTGTGCGGTGTGTTTTCAGTGTTCTGGCCTTCTGTAGACATTTCTTTGAGAATTGATGGCTTTATTTTTTTTTTTTTGCGAGAGCTGTTGACAGTTTGATGTAATTATTTTCCAGAATTACATTACAGCTCCTACAGCCCACGAGCTTTTTGATTCTTGGGTTCTTTGCTTAGTGTTCATTTTACTCTGAACACTTACCTTATATTCAACATCACAGTGGATTAGGGATTTAGAGGTGACCAGCAAGCTGTAAAAAACAAAGTTGTAAAATGGCATCCTTGATATTTTTTTCTTTTCAATGAATGATCGAAAAAGTGGTCTTTTCTGCTCTTTTCTTTTTATTATGATAAACATAAATTACAGTCATGCTGGCCAGCAGGCCTGTTTCTATTCAATTACAACACATCATAATCTAAGGCTTTAAAGTGTAAAATCAAACTCCTTGTGTGTTTGTTTATTTGAGGAGACAGGAGCAGAGAAGACAAATGAAGAGCACTGTAACTTGCTCTCAGGTTTATCAGTTGCTCTGCATCAGCCATAATTTAATACATGTTCATATCAAAACCGTGTTAATCACTATTTTCACATTAACAACGGATCAAAAGATGCGTTATGTGAAAAGTATTAATTATAGAGATGAGACCACAGAGAATTTTCATCCCACTCTGCACTTCCCCTCACTCTGAACAGCTCTTCACACACTTTGAAACATTTCCTGAGCTTCACAGCAAAAGCACTGCAGTATTCTCCTTAACAACTGAAGTTGGGGACTTGTTTTAAAATGGAAAAACAACCGAAAAATAACATATAATGGCTCCATACAGCTTGACTGGAACATTCAAATTTTCCAGAAGCTCCAAGAACATAAAACAACTAACAGACAAATATAACACCTTCTTTTTGAAAGTCAATGGTTGCTACTAAACTGAAGTGGGTGCAACAACTTGAGCCTGCCTCAAGGGTGTAAATAACTTCAAGTCTCCAGGTTATGTCATCCACGTTATAAAAGTATCCATAGTATGAGAGTAGACAATGACTTTTTTTGATGTCTGGATTAACTGTTCCTTTAATGGTATTTAATAATGTGCTACCAGCAGAGTTTTAACAGTCAGAGGGAACTATAACTGAACTTTTACCCCAACTCATCTTGTCATATTATGTTGTTATGTAGGAGATAATTACATGCAGGCTTACAGTTAAGGTCATAGCAGCAATTTGAATTTTGGCAGTATCATTTCATTACATGTATAAGGAGAGTACAACACTGAGGTCATAGCAGTGAGAACATGTTGGCCCATCATTTAACAAATCTTTATGTGGTAACATGTATATCAGCTCAGCTCTGTTGTTTTCAGTTTCAGCCTTCAGTAAACTGACTGAAGACATTTATTAAGAGCTATTTCTTTTTTCATCTTTCCTCTTGTGCACAGTGTTGACTCCCCTCCCGCGTGTCACTCTGGTGGAGGTCGTGTGTCTGTAGAGACCCGGTTCAGGGACACTGGGGTCTTCGCTGCTAAATCAATGCCGTGTGCATGAGGATGAAGCATGAAAATACAACCAAGTAAAAAACTCTGTGCCCCATTTAGATGGGGTCAGAGCATACAGTGTTTGTGTGAATGAGACTCTTTTGACAAGCTGAATAGGCAGGTTTGAGGTTTGAAGTTAGGTGGTGACTAAAATCAATACACCATCATTACTCAGATGCATAGAAGCCTTCCTCGAAGCGGCTGCCTGTCCACATCCAACACCATTTAAGACGTACACATGTTGTGAGCGAGATATGTGTTTCTCTGTAGTGGTTGTAAACACAGTTTATTTTCTAAAGATGAATAGAGGCAGCACGCGGTCCTTCACTCGAGTAAGAGGCATTAGGAAAAAAAGGCTTCCACATTTCTCATTTCTTCATTTAAAAAAAAAATAATGCTTTAATAAGCTTTACATACCCAGAAATGCAGTGTCTGTGGTGCAATTTGCATTATAGTTTTTTGTTGTTGTTGTTGTTGTTTATTTGTTTTTTGTTTTTTTTTCCACACATAATCTCAGAGTTCCTGTCATTGATCCCTTTTAAAATTCTTTGGGCCAGATGTTAAAATGTGTTAACCATAAAAAGGGTGGAGCTCATTTTAAATTATTCCATTGAAGACCGCAACTAAAGATTATTTTAATTACAGTTTAATCAGATGATTATTATTAAGATATAAGCATGGACAGACCTGATTAAAAAATAATATATATATATATATATATATATATATATTTATATATATGTAATGGTCTGGTGCTTTTACAGAACAAACACATTTATATATGGTTTACTGTGGGACATGAAAAGAGGCTCAACATGTGTGCCTAGTTTTCCAATGATTGAGATTTACAGAATAATGCATATGTTTTGCTTAAAAAATATATGATTTGCATGTATCTCACCCCTGGTCAAATATTTTATGATTAATATTGCCTGTTTTTGTACTCAAATCACTGTATTTGTGTGTTTGGATACACAACACAACACAGTAGACGTACTTGTGACCACCACCACTGACCACATTAACTTGTATCATCACCAGCTCTTTCTGCAAGCACATTATAAACCTTTGCTGAGTCAACAGAGAGAGAGTGTGGCTGGAAAGTGCAGACGTGTGTGTGTGTGTGTGTGTGTGTGTGTGTGTGTGTGTGTGTGTGTGTGTGTTTGTGTGTGTGTGTGTGTGTGGTTGGTGTGTACTTCCTGAGCACACAAAGATGACTATAGGAACAGTGTGAAAATTAGCAGCTTTGGCATCAAGATTAATGGGGAGAAGTTTTTAATGTCAGATCTGCCACAGCCACTGTGTTTTCAATTCTCATATAACTATAGTATCTTTCATGGTATTCTGACAGCGTTGGACCAGTCTCAGTAAAAATGACTACAGTCTGTGTCAATTTTGAAACGGTGAATGCCAGAGTCAGAAAATTCAATTCAAACACATGGTGGATATCCTGACTGGATTCCCCTCCTTTGACTGACTTTGCTTTGAAATGTCTGCTACAGGGAGCTCTATTATAGTGTTGCTATATTGTTGTGCGGATTTTTAGACACAGAGTACATAGACTTGTAACCTCTAAGAGACTAATGCTACGGCCACACTATGTTTTGATTTTAGATAATCCCTTTAAGACAAGTGATTCATCTGTTTTCAGAAATAATCCCTATTCATACAATCAGGCCTGAAAATCCATATCATATAACAATTCATGTAGAGTAGATGTGCACATTCCAGTGTATAAAAAAAAGGGCGATTGTACTTTTTTTTTTTTTTATTTTGGTACTGGCAGACCTAAAAGAAGAGAGATGAGGAGCTGTATAAAGGTTCTTTTCAACTGTCAACTAGGTTACTGAAACAAAGCAGGAAGCGCAGGTGAGATGGAGAGGAAAATGGAGCTGCAAGGTGAACAGAGAGCAACAGAGAAATCTACCCATGAAGCAAGCAAAAACAGCATAAAACAGAGGCAACCGGAAAAAAAAAAAGCCACACTTGAGATCACAAATACTATGAAACTGGAAAGTCACTGGTAGACAAGGAACAATCTGGCACAGAAATGAAGTGGAGAGCAGTGTTATGTAGTGGCTGATGATGAATAGATGAAGCTCAAAGGACAAGAGGGGACAAACTTCAGGAGGAACACATGAAAAGCTGTGTTCAACTTGAGTGCTGGAGGGGGCTTCACATGGAAAACCCAAGGACTGATGATTTTATCAATTTCATATGGACCAATGTATCTGTGAGCAAACGAGAGTCAGTCTGGAGGAGCAGATACCAGGAGAGCAACAAAACCTTTTGGCCAAGCTGGTAGTTGGGAGCAGGAACGCGCTGACAGTCAGCCAGCCGCTGGTTCTGAGCAGCAGTCTGTGTGAGCATAGCAAGGTTAGCCTCCCAGACCCAGCAGCAGTACTGCAGATGCTACCTATGGAAAGGAATCCCACCACCTTCTCTTGTGGAGGGAATGTGGGAGGCTGGGAACTCTTAGAGGCCACCAGAAATGTTTTTGAATGAGAAAAAAGGCTCTATTAGAACCCGGGTGACATGCCACCTTGGAAGCGTACTTCCACTGGAACTCCTGGGACTCAAGCAGTCAGAGGAAAACAGGCAGTCGGGAGGACAGTTACCAGGTAGAGGTTGTGTGCGCTGGGCTTCCTAGATAACATGCTCAGTCTCCCAACCACCTGCAGCTACGACACAGGTAGACGAGATGATGGTTTTGACTGAGCCTAGTTGAAAGTGAAAGGGTGAAATATCTGGAGAGGATATTGGGCATTATTTTCTGAGACCCAGGGCGGTGGGTCCGGGTGAAATTGAACTGGCCAAGGACACAGAGCCCAACAAGCCAATCGTGAGTTGAGCCGCATGGCTGAATGCAGGTAGTTTCTGGTGGTCAGCACAGACCACAAATGGATAAGCTGCTGTCGCCAAGAAACACTGCCCTGCTGTGGAGAGCAAGTACTATGTTCTCTGTTACAGATGTCGTAGTTACTCTCCACTTAGGACAGGCAACATGAGAGGAATGAATGAATGAATGAATGAATTAATCCTTTATTTATTCAGGAAAAATTAATTGAGAGCAAGCGCTCTTTTCCAATGACCCTTTGAGTACAAAATACATGAAAACACATACACAATATGATCATAAATTACAATTAAAAACAGACTGCAGAACTTTGAACAATAGGCACTTGAAACTATCTATAGAGATAAGATGATTTAGTTCAAGAGCTCTCTGTAAGTCATTCCACTTCTGAGGGGCATAGACCTGAAAAGCAATTTGGTCCTTGAAAGTGGAAATGTTTAAAATCAAGGACTCTTGTGAATGAGTGCGCAAATTACAAGTTCTAAATGAGATAAAAGCGGTGAGATAGTCAGGTAAAACATGCAGCAGGGCCTTGTAGATAAAAATCATGCAGTGCTGTTCCCCCCTTACAGGTAAAGATGACCATCCAACTTTGTCATAAAGAACACAGTGATGAGTTCTAAACCCATCACCTGTAATAAAACAAAGTGCAGAATGATACACTTCATCAAGAGTCTTCAGAGTTGAGTTACTGCTCTGTTTATAAGAGAAGAATGTGACAGTCTTGAATAACATGCATTTTGTCTTTTTGGGATCAAGTAGTAATTTGAGGTCAGTCAGAGCTAATGTCAAAAGCAGACTGTATGTTTTTTAATAGCTAGATCAGCAGGTGGGGCAACTGAATAGATGATAGTGTCATCGGTATACAGATGGATTGTACACATAATTTGGAATTTCAATACTAAAATCATTTATATATAGGGTAAATAAAACAGGACCTAAAATGGATCCTTGAGGAACATCTTTTAAAATCCTTAAAAAGTTTGACTAATAACCATCAGCTAGCACGGCTTGAAATCTGTCTGATAAATAGTTTTTGAACCTGTTAAGGGATTTCCTCTCAAAACCAATGGTTTACTGGTTATCTGGTTTAAAGGTGCAGCTCTCTGAGAGGCTGTCTTTGCCAGGAGACCTTGAAGATGTCATCGAAGGTCGTCCAGCTCAGAAAGCAAGATGCGATGAGACTGTTCTCTAAATGGGGTATTGTCATGAAGCCTTATATGATGTTCAATACTCTCAGCTAATCCAACATCCCACTCCTCAGTTGAGAACACATTGGACCTCACAGAGAGTTTCTGTTTCAAACATTCTTTCCACTCATTTGGAAGGGGAGAATCACCAAACTTAAAAAGTGCAGCATCAAGCTTTGGGGGAGCATCTGACTTGGTACTTGAGACCTCAGTCACCATATCAGCTACATGCAGGTGTGCGATCACTGTGCCCATGGGAATGGAGATGGCCTTTAATGACTCATTCCGCAACAGAACTAGAAACTTCTTCTTGTCCATCATCTTTGAGAACAAGACATTTGGCTGAACTAGCACACTGGTGAGAAAGCACGTTCAGTGATGAGTATGTTATCTCCCAAATGGTGTTTCTCTATGACTTTACAGGCAGCTATACTCACTGCCAGCAGGAATGACAAGAGGACCAGGACCGGACCATTTCACTTCAGCTACAGGGCTGTCATTAGCATTGACTTTGGGGGGCGTTGTGATAGGTATGGGTTGCACTTCCTGCTCTGGAACACATACTCTCAGTGACTGGAGGTTATCTGGGTTTGCGACTTTGTCATTGGAGACAAATGGTCTAACCTTGCGAACACTGGTGCCAATCAGGATAGGAATGTTGTCTCAACAGGGGGATCTGGACACACTAATGCAAGGACAGGAGCTGACTTGGCTTGGCCATGTTTCTTCTCTGGAAGCTCTAACTCAACTTGAATGTGACCCCTGTAGGGATAGCTGTTCCCTGATTCACTAAGACCCCAGATGGCTAAACCACTGACTGGGTGTAGGGGTACATGTGACAGGTGCTTGGCATACCAGCTGGCAAGGATGATAGTTACTTGTGATCCACTATCAATCAAGGAGAGCAGTGCATGGCTGGCCTTCAACTTTTACGCCGCTGGTTGATGGTGGCCCTATAAGTCCCTCTGGCAGATGGCTTGACTGGACATTCATAGAACACTTCTTTACATCACCATTATGGGTGCTTGTTGTGGTTGTGGCCACACTTTTTTTCTCTTTGAATTGTCCTCAGTTGACGTTGGGCACGGATAAGTTTCTGTATCACTTTCTGGTTGTTTTATGCAGCATTGCATTTATTGGAAAAATATCTGTACGCACCACATTGACAACACATGCAGTCACTTGAGTCTCTTTGGGAGGAAGCTCTTGGTGCTGAGGCACGCTCCTGTCTGTGGATGGGTAGAAAATCCTGACTGGGTTGGGCTCATGTGAACACTGTGGTAGCGTTGACTTACATAACTGAGACCTGTTTCCCCAGCTTTCTAACCTCTTTCTTTAAGGTCTTGTCACACACCAAAACAAACTTTTTTTTTCTCCTTCTTCCTTGGCATCGTTTCAAGAATATTTGCGTCCACATGGATCCACTGAAAATGACTCACAACGCTGTAGGCCTCTAGGTGGCCTGGAATGTGGCATGCGCATAACACTTGCGCACTGTTTACAAACAGACAGTAGACGTTGTTGTTGTTATGAGACGTTGCAGGGTGCAGAGGTCGGAGGCTAGAGGTCGAGAGGTGGGGTGATGGCGTCATCATTTTGGAAAGTCGCTGTGTTTTCCGGATCTGTGCGGACGGTCAGCCCAAATGATGTAGTCCTCCTCTTCAACTCGTATCTCGCTTAACAGCTGTAAAAATGTAGGTGGTTGACCCTTTCGCTCCCTAAGCCTGAGGTTTAGGAGCATCATGTCAGATCTGGTGGCACCTGTAATGAGTTGTTCAAGATGTGCTTTATCTGTGGAGGCAGGCTGCAAGCCTCCCTTTTGGACTACTTTGTTCAGGACTCTCTCCATCCTTCTCAGAAAGGATAAAAAAAGCTTCTCACTTGGATACAGACTTAGCATTCTGAAGGCAAAATACAGCTCTTCACCAATGTACTCTTTAGGAGGTGCTTCTGGGTTGTTGAATCGCACAGCTTGCAAGATCTCTAGGGCTAGACCATTCACACTTTCCATTATTCTCATTCTCTTTTCTGTGTCTGGTCGGTCACACTCCTCTATCACTAGCCGTGCTCGCTCAATCCAGTTGTCCAGAAGGTTCTCAATCTTCTGTATGAGTTACTGTCACTAGTGGGCTTAGACGTTCTCTGCATTATGTCACCCACTGCTCTAATAATGGATTTAGGTGTGGATGCTTGGAGTGTAAAACCTGGACCAAGTACTTGTTGCTCCTCCTGCACAGCATCCCTTCTATGTTGTGTCTTCAGCGGACGCATGTTCCTCTTCAGAGGGTCCAACAATCCTCTATGTAAAGTCACTCCCCCCGGAAACACGTCCAAAGGAATGGATTTTGTGTTGACTTTCTCCCTGCATTCACACAGTACAGTTAGTGCTTGACATTGAGGATCATACATCCTTCCCTTGACCTTGACATGTCTAAGAGCTTTTATGGTCTGCATGGTTTCTTCAACAAAGTGATTGCGTGTCCTCTGGGACATCGTTGACTAATATGGCATATTAAGGGTTATACCTTCTCCTTTGCACCATTGCTTTAGTTGTGTCATAATGGCTGTGTCTAGGATAGGCTAACCTGAGCTAAGGAAATTCACTATTTGTTAGCATCTGAAACTAATAGCTTAGGTTGTTTTTTTGCAGAGTACTTATAGTGATTTAATGTTTTTATTTTTTTTAATTTTAATTATTTAGAAATGACATTTAACTGAATAATCGTATGAACTGAAATATATAGCACCTTTAATTTATCCTTTTATCAACTGATCTGATTATCTCGCTTCTTCACCAATATAACACAACATTATCCCAGTGGTGCCTCCATTTCATGTAGCACTCCTCCACCCTGTACAAAAAAACACCTGAGTGACTGGGAGCACTTTAGACTTGGATGATGGGGTGTTTTGGGTTTATTTAAAAGGTAGCTACCCAAAGGTTTACCTATGTTGGGTGACACAATACCCTATCAATATCAACAGAAACCAAATTAGCAGTCAAATCTCTTTACCTCAAACACAGGTTTAAAATGACTGACCCAACAGCTTTCATTAAATTAATTCAAATATTTTACTGCTGCTTTGTTTGGATCAAATGTAACAAATAACTGTGCAATGAATATGCACCCCTTTCTCACACAATACAAGTAAAATAAAACAAATAAATACCTTTAAAATAAAATTGGCTTGGTAAACAGTTGGCAACATAAATACTGTTTACCACTAGTAGCAAAAAATAACAAACAGCATGAAAAATGAATTATATATTACCACAATATAGCTTAAATTACTGGCTTATATGCCTTCAGACAAAACTCCTTATTTCCTTCTTTTTTTAAGCTCAAGGAATTAATCACAACAATATCAACACTCAAACACTTATTAATTAGCATTAATTAGCTTGACTTAGACTTAGCCCACACACTCACACACACACACACACACACACGCGGGTGCCGATATACTCTCTCCTCTTCAGCACAGTAAAAACAATTGATCTCACCCAGTAATTTCCATTGCAGAGACACGGACCACAAGTGGATGAGATGAGCCCAAAAGCGGAGGTGAAGTCCTCTTTAGGTCCTCGTGGAAACACCAAACAGTGGAAGTTCAGACAATGAGCCCGCTGCTCCAACAGCTAGCCAGCTAGCTCAGTTAGCTCAGGTCCCAGCTGCACTAGCACTCAGTCCAGATCATCTTGGTTACACCAGGAATGTGTATGACTGTCCTCAGCCTCACACTTATGCTGAAATGTCCTATAAACACTTAAGAAAGACTACTTCCAAAAGTTTGCTATCTCCATTATCCAGCTCTGTGGCTCACACCTCTCACTCTTGTGTTGCTGTCTCTTCTCTCCTGTCTCTCTCCTTTTCCACGCCCCCTACCGGGCTCTTCCTTACCTATGGCCAATTACCACAGGTCACAAACCAAGACTGGCATATTGTAGATAGATGAAGAAGCACCAACATACACAGCAATAGGGCTGACAGAGGATTTAACATGGGTGAGAGAGTCAATGGAGGAGACATATCCAGCACTATTTTGACCGACAATGTCAGGACAGGGTTATGGGATGCCAGGTTGGGACACTGGGCAGGGTCTAGCTAGGGAAAATGTCATTTTAGACTGAACGCTGTGAAGTAAATGAGACTCAACCTGTTGGTGCCCATCCTGCTTAAATATAACCCATCACTTTTAAACAGGTCCTGTTCAGTCCATGAATAGTCAAAGTTGCTAATGAAGCCTAGTCCAGTGGCAGTTGTGAAGTTTTGCATCCATGTATGCAGGCTAAAAAGGAGACTAAAACTCTCTGAGCTTTTGGTCAAAGCAGGAACTGGGAGAGACAAAACACAATGTTTTCCAAGACTCTCAACTGCATTGACCAAAGACTCAAGTTCATAGTAGAGTTTTGTGGATTGTCTAGACATGACATCATTAGTTCATGTGTGCAGAAATACATAGTGAATGGAGGGGTGGAGCTCAAAGAGAACAGGTTTCAACTCTGTAAAATCTGCTGTTTTACCACCAGAAAGACAGTGGGTAATAGCCCCTGGGAGTTCAACATTTCAGATGATAGAGTCACCAATTATGCAAATTTCAAGAGGTCTATCAATACAGCCTTTGTTATTGACTTATTTTGGATGAGAGGGAAGACAGGATAGTGGCAGATATATCAGCGTTTGCTACCCTTGAGTCACCTGTGCTGATGATGTCATCTCCGGCCTCTGGAGTGACCGGTCCATCTGGCTGGAGAGAAGATTGCAGCAGGTCCAGCTGCGTGGTTGGATGAGTACGTTCACCGCTGAAGAGCTGAGGAGGAGAAGAGCGTCTGGGAAGTTTACTTTGAGATCAACGGACTTGTCGTGGGGTGCAATGTTTCCTGTTGAGGGAGCAGACCGGGACTTGATGCCCCGGGGGGAGCTGTGAGCATGTGGCTGCAAGCTCAGTTAGCCTCTCAAGAGGGGTGAAGAAGTTGTGCAGCGGGACAGTGTCGAGGTCATCATCCTCAGGAGTAAACAGAGGGAGAGAGACCTGTTTTTCCTCCCTAACAATGGATGCCCAGGAGGGAGAGTGAGGTTCAAATGGCCCAGGAACATCTTCAGCTGGTTGACATTCAGAGCTACAGGGAGCGCCCTGCTGCAGCGCATCAACCCGTGAAAGGAGAAGGGCCTGCCGCTGGAGGACATCATCCAGCAGGCTCTCGATTGAGTGTAGGGGGGGTAAGTGGAGACATGCTGCATGAGCCCACAGTTGTGCCCGATGAGGTCACTGGGTATATGGTAAGCTTTGTGATGTTAGCTGACAGTGATTTTCCCATGCTGTCAAACGTGGAAGGTCAGAGAAAAACAGCACCTCTTGTTTAGGTACCAGACTCCAACTTGGCACCTCTGGAGTCTAACCCGTGAAAAATCTAAGCAGGACTCAACCGGATGTCTGAGGCAACTTTCCTATCAAAAACACACAAGTCACAAACAGTTAGTGATGCAATATGACCTGTGACTGACCGACTCTACACTGATTCGAGGAAGGCACATGGATTGAGCCTTTGGTCAACAGGGGATCTCTTGGAGAGTACTGCTCCCACATCGGAAGCTGAGGCATCTGCGTCAGGGTGTGTGAGCAACAGAGCAGACACGAACATTTATTTGAGCCTAGAAAAGGTGTTGTCAGTGTTTTAGGTCATGGTACACTGGGGGAACAGAGGTGATGTCACTGTCTTTGGGAGCTGTAGGTGCAGGAGGTAAACCCGACGGGGGTGGCTGAATGTAGACAATGGGAATGACAATGTATGCTCCAACTGACTATTTTTTTGGTTGACCAAGCAATGTGAGAATTATGAAGTTTCAACCAGGGGAGACCTAAACCCTATAGGAGCTAGTGGATAGGTAATTACATAAAGGGACTGGTTTCACAGTGATTACCTGACAGTGAATGTGGGGTGAACAGTGTAATGACTCACGTTGGCAAGGAGTCTTCCGTCAAAGGCAAAACAGCTTGGGGAGGGGAGAGAGTCCACAGGAATGTCAGCTTGTAGGATAATGGAGGAGTCAACGACGACATCGCCAGCACCAAAGTTGATGAGAATTTGCAGGGGTGCAGAATGTTGTAGCCACAAGAGGGGGCCCTGCAGGTAACTCCACAATGGGGAGAAAGTGAGGTGGTGGTCTGACTTATCAACGTTCCCCCAAATTGTGATGAGCCTGCCTTATTGGCAGTTGTTGACAGGAGATGACCAGAATCATAACAGCAGACACAGAGTTTTTCTTTAAATCTTCTTTGGGTATTTAAGGGAGGTAATATCATAAGGCCCAGTTGCATGGATCCCTCTGTAGAGTGGGGAGATGGCGCTCCTGTAGGAGGTTCAATAGGTGGAGAGTGAGGGGATTTTGAGGCTGGAGTGGAAACTGTGGAGGAGGACTCTATTAGCCTTCATCATGCAACCTGTTGTCTAGTCAAATGGTAAACACTATGAAACTCTCCAGATAAGTTGTCTAATCTCTAACAGGTAGCTCATTCTTAATGCTATCTGTAAACCCCTGAATGAAATGACATGATACGATTCCAATCAGTCTCAGCAGCCAAAATCCTAAAATCAATAGCATAACCAAATGTGGTCAAAGATCTTAAGCAACTCAGTGACAAATAGCTGATATGACATTACACAGACGTGACATTAGTCTGCTTTTGGTTGCTCCTCTGTAGAAAATACTTTCATAGATTCTTCATCCATTCTGTGGTCATGAATACATGGCCATACACTACCCATTTTCTCAAATTTGTATAAGATTCACCCCAACTTTAACTTTCAAAGCTGGGGGTGATGAGAACTAGATTTATGTCATTCACCCATATCTTGCAGATATTTTGATAGTGGGAACTGAAAACTTCACCTACAAAAAATAGTATTTGTTCAAAGTATGTGTGCATTATATGCATAGTTATGTGAATATCTGGTTAATATCCATAATGCTCCTCTTTCTATACCCCTCACCCCTTGTCACAGAATCGTGTGCCTCTAAAGATGCAGCTTCTTTATTGGGTATGACTATCGGTCACTTTCTTTTTCCTTCTTCACCTGTTGCCTTCCACCACCTCCAACTTTACATTGCTCATTCAAGCTTTGACACAATGAAGACACACTGTTGTGTTCTCCACAATATTTTAAACAGTCACGTCTACGCCATATTCATCTTGTTTATGCAGGCAGTTCATCTCCCATCTTTGCCCACCACATAACTTTATTGTCTAAATTATTTGTCACTTTAAGCCTAGCCTGGACTTGGGATATATAAATGTTACATGATAAATAGACCACCAAAAATGTGCAGCAATTTTAAGTCGATGTCCCTCTACCCCAATGACTGGAACTCTGCAGCACCGCTTAAGTTTGAGCAACATTCCTTTGGCAGCTTGAGATCAACTGTGTCACAAGTTCAAGTTCACCTTCATAACAACAACCACTCTAAAAACATTCTTCATTATATCAAGCACCAGTCATCACAGAAGCATCTGTGCAGGTAATCTTTGAAATAATGTTTCTGTCATAGTGTTGTGCTTTGTGGGATTTTAAAAGGAGGAACACGCTTCCATTGAAGGTCTAATTGCTTTGACAAATCACAGAAGAACATGCAGGCTAGGGCTTTTCCTTTCTGTGTGCACGTAAACATCGCTAATAGAAATGCCACAGCATGACTTCAAAACCTTATCTATTAAAGAAAATATGGCACACCCCCCTTTAACAGTGGCTTATAATCAGATGTAAATGGTGTAATTGTAACATAACACTGCCACATAAATAACTGTGGTTACTGTTAACTGATTGATTCACTCTGCTCTTACTGCCATATCATGAAGGAAGAACTAAAAAACAATGAGAAAAATTGTGAGAAAATTATAATACTGAGGTAGTGGTAGGTCACTAGGCTCCATAAATGATTTTATTTCAGCATAAAGCAGTTAAAAACACGATTTGTAATTGAGATAATGTTACATATCAGGGTATAATGCACTCATGAGCACTCCAGACAAACAACAATACACTTCTTATCTTAGGCTCTGTATTATACTTTTGTATCTTTACACCGTTTGAATGGGGTAGATGGATTCACATTTGCAGAGGTTGTGAGTCATAAAATACTTGATCCTTAATGGATAAATGCAATACTAAAATGCACAATCATGCAAATTGTGTTGATGTCATGCTACATTGACTCAAAAACAGCTGCACTCAGCAGTATTCAGCCAGTGACTCTGTCTGGTAGGGTCTCAGGTGATCACCAACTACAAACCTATAGCCCCCCCCCCACTCCATTAACGTCTTGCGCCTGGCCAAAAACATGAACGAGTGGGGGATATTTCTGACACCAGCTCAAGCTATCAGTTCCACCTTCCTTTGACTCAGAGAATCGCCACTTAAAACATTTACACATTTAATTTACTATAAATTCTTTCCAATACAATTTTGCCAATATTAAGTGAGTCAAAAGCTGAACAGCTGAACACACAGAGGCTGTAAGGAACCTCTCTCTCTCTCTCTCTCTCTCTCTCTCTGGGTTAGTGTTAGGGTTAGTTGAGTATCGCAATGCATGCTTGTTTGAGGGGGAGAAGTGGGCACATCATGTGGTGGCTGCGATTGGAAGATGTCACCCAGTACGCTTGGAGGCAAGTTGGCTGCACTTTGGCCCTATGCTGGAGACGATCCACCTCTGGTAGCTTGGCACATCTCAGGAAATGGAGCAGGACAGTTTGACTCAGCATTGCCAAATGTACAAAAGCAAAAGCCACAAATGATGACTCTCTCCATCCTGCATCCATGAGAGACTCTCACAGGCTGCTCAAGGGACTGAACTCCTGCAAAGCAGCCCCACTTTAGTCTCTCTTGTTCCACCCTAAAACTCTGTGCTAACCAGGTCCTGAAACACTGGGCAGATAGCTGGCTGTCGGGTGTTTTTGGGGCTGTCACTGTCATGTCTGTGTCTCTGTCATATCTCATGATTTTAGGCTATATGTATACAATTTGATTTGAGGGTTTCTTCACATTTGGCATAATAGTCAACTTTGACTCAAGGATATACTGATAGCATTTTGGAGGCAAAGGTCAAGATCACTATGACCTCAAATCGTGTGAGGACAATATTTCAAGAGTGCATTGAGGGATTTTTTTTTTTCTCAAATCAAGCACAAACCTACAATTGGACTGAAGAGTGGACTAATTATATTTTGGATGTCAAGGTCAGTGCAATGTTTAGGGTTGCAGTGACTTTGGACCATATTTTTGCTTCTGAGGAGCTTTACCCTCTATAAAGCGGAAGCATATATCCTCCATGTGGTAGTTCTCATTCATTCTCATTATCTTACACCCAGTGTTTTCCCACAGGATTTCATGAGACTATGGTGAGAGGACCTCAAACTGTCGAGGGGGCCCATGGACATGGTCCCCCCTAAAAGTTAAATGCATGAATCTGTTGTACTTTGAGAAAAAATCAAGAACATTAGTCTTGAGTTGTAACTAGTTCTTGTCTGAGACACTGGATGATCATCATCTGCAAGCTGCAAGCAGGCAAATTACGTCAACTTTACTTTTATTTGAAACCTCTTTATTTCACATTCGCCATGTATAACAAGGCTTTTTTGTCTCCCCTGAGAGGTTATTGTTTAAAATATGTAAGCATCACACAAAAAATAACCAACACAGTTTAAAAAGTTGAGACTGGATGGTTATTTTCTTTCAATTTTAATACATGTAATGATGATTTGCTGACACTATAGGTGCCTTCTGCAGAGGTGCAGTCAGGTTGTGTCTCTCCAAAGTTGTTTCGACACATCTACAGGCTAAACACACTATGCTGGTCTATATGAACAGCAGGACTGGTGTGCACTCTTGACAGAACTGACTGTGCAGTGCTGTTTGTCTGTGCAGACTTGCTGTATTTTCTTTTGGACAGGTAAAATCTGCACAGCTGTTGTTTTCCTTCTCATTCATCATTCTGCAGACCATGAAGAACACACGCTGATCAGCCACAGCATTAAAATCTACTTAATATTGTGCAGGTACCCCTGCACAGCTCTGACCTGTTGAAGCATAGTCATAGGGGATGCCCTGTGGTGTCTGGCACCAGGATGTCCAATTCCAATTGGTCCTGTATGTTGAGGGTGGGGCCTCCTTAGATCAGACGTGTTCCAGCATGTCCCTGATGCTCATCAGATCAGGATCTGGGGAATTAGGATACCTTGGGCTCTTGTGTTTTCATCAAGCCTTTCCAGAGCAGTTTGTTTGGATTGGGGATGTATCTCAAGTGGTGTCAACATAAATGGCAAGACCCAAGGTTTCCCAGCAGGTCACTGCTTTGTATTGAAATGATCAATGTTATTTACATCACCTGTGGATGTGATGTTGAGGCTGATTGGTGTGAGAAATTAGTTTTTTTTAAGTGATTTAAAAACTTACCTCATCACTCATCACAATTCACTTAAAGTAATTCAATATTTCATTTTCACAGAGCTTCTGCTATTCTAAACTAACTGCTGCTGTCTCCTTTGTGATACTGAGGACCCAGTTAGCTATCTACTAAGCTAAAAATGTTCTAGTGAGGGCAGAATAACTGGTGTTTTCCCTGCACAGCCTGATTTGATCTGAATATGGCCTTAGTCATAGTATTTCTATTGAAAAGCCATTATAATAAACAAAATGACATTATGAACACGATGCACTTTTTTTAGCCTAGTTGAAACAAAAGCTTATGACAGATATGGAAATCAAACATGTTCTAATAACACATACAGGCAAAACCAATGTGAGTTTTCTTAAGGTGGGAGATCTTAACTGCTAATTAGACTGATGAGCTGACCTCTTGTAAGAATACAGACAGATGGAGTTAGTTCCCATGGATATTTGGTAACCACCTGTCGATAAGTTCATTGAATCACATCAACACCGCCCATGGTTCAGATGCAGATGCACATACACGTGCACATGCACTTACAAAGTGCATGCAAGTACACATGACAAACACACAAATTGGCACTCTTTTAATCACAGCATGGATGAGAGGTACAAATTGCAAAAAATGTCCTAGGCAGAGTGCTAGAGCCATGGTTGCTACTAACTGGAGAGGAGAAAACTAGTAAACAAAACACAGACTAATACAAATATACCTGCCAGTCCGAGAGAGAGAGAGAGAGAGAAAAAGAGATAGAGAGATTCAGAAAGACAGAGAGGTGGGGGGAAAAATGATGACCTGAATCATGAAATAACACCATAATTAAAACATTCAGATATCACCTACGTACTCAGGAACGTACATGTTAACACACATAAAACAAGTGCAGACAGAAGTCTTAGTGGTGGCAGCCCACACAATGACACAGACATTTAAACACACAAAGTGTTAATACTTAATCCTGATGTTGCTCAGGTTAACAAAGCGAAGAAGACACTGAAGGTGAATATGGAGAATGACTGATTTGAGTGTTCAAGGGCCTAAACGATTTACACCATTGTGATGACAAATTGAAAGGAAAAATAAATGAACAAATAAATGAATAGATAGATAAACAAGCAATAAAATAAAGACAGAGAAAAAAACAGAGTAGAGAAAGTCCCTTCATATCCTGAAATATAGCCAACACAAGCTTGAATACATGGACTGCATGGGGGTGGCTTTAAATGAATTAAGCCTTATTTGTACCTCAATTACACTCCACTTTCCCCTCTGTTACAGCCTTAATTAGCATTTATCAGAAAGCAGCCTAAATGAGAGAAATGCATCCTGAGTAACTGGAACGGCACAGCCAGAGACATGCATAGTGTGGTCAAGTCAGTTACACACAGTAGATGTAAAGACCTCATAAGAGACATGTCACTGTTAAGCAGTGTCATCTTGTCTGAAAAACTATGCCTTTGATGATCTTTAAGCAACATGTCCTCAGACCTAAATGACTGAATAGGACTCTGTCCTCATTATTTTTTACGTTACGTCACCTGGCTTCCTCCTTTGCTGCTATATTGATTACTACAACCACTATCCATCCATCCATCCATTATCTGTACATTATATGTACGCCGCTTAATCCTCTGTAGGGTCGCGGGGGGGCTGGAGCCTATCCCAGCTGACTTAGGGCGAAGGCAGGGGACACCCTGGACAGGTCGCCAGTCTATCACAGGGCTACACATAGAGACAAACAACCAGGCACACTCTCATTCACACCTACGGACAATTTAGAATAATCAATTAACCTCAGTATGTTTTTGGACTGTGGGAGGAAGCCGGAGTACCTGGTGAAAACCCACGCATGCACAGGGAGAACATGCAAACTCCACACAGAAAGATCCCGGGCGTCCCAACCGGGACGCAAACCGGGGATCTTCTCGCTGTGAGGCAGCAGTGCTAACCACTGGGCCACTGTGCAGCCCCTACAACCACTAGAGGTTGCTAAAAATACTATACTATAATATGAAATCAAAGTTTACTAATTGTGGTTATTTTTGTTGTAACGCCACTTAACTGAAAGAAGACTGAACTGGTACAGCAGGAGACACTGCACTTAGGTCAGATAATGAAAACCCATTCAGATCTTGGTTTTGAAAAATGTAAGCACACAAATGAGTACCGTCTTAAATCTGATGGGATTTGTCATGCAAGAGAAGTGCAGTATGCTTTTGGTACTAGTAGCAGCCTAAGCACAATACGGTGAGGTTGTAGGTAAGCTTTGTCATAAGGCCTCAAACAGTATTGACAGAGTTTCTGACACAGGAATTCATTTTCAGAAGTATCTGTTATTAGCCTTATGACTGGCTGTATTACCTTGAAGCAGTCCACAGCGATGCAGCTCCAGAACACATAATAACTGTATGTAAGACAATCTAATCAGTACCCAACCATCATAAGCCACCAAGGCAATCTATGATATGTGCATGAGTCAAATTCCTTGTTGCTCTCAATGTTACACATATTTCCAATAGAAATGAACAGCTGATAGGTATCCATAAATAATATACATACAACTATTATACAAATACAAGCTGGGGAAAGAAATAAGTGCACACATCAAAATAAGCAAAAATGGCAAATAATGTGACCTTTATGAGCACAAATCAACTGTTTCAAAAACAATGTTAACAATGCAAACAGTGTGTATAAATAATTATTGTTTGGATGTAGTACATTAAGTGGGGGATACATAGTATTTACAGTATGCAGGATTTACATTGTTAAAAAAACAGTGTGCCCCAGAACCCTCTTGCTTCGAAGCGATGGCGTCAAAATGTATCACATCAACCCATGTTTAAGATGTAAGATCAAGAGCCAACATGGAGCTACAGGTTGCCCTGATGAACAACTCGGATTAAAGGAGCCAACATGAAATAATGTCTGCAGTCTTGGATATCTGATATGCTGGTCACTACATATAAACCCATAGCAACCTGCCAAGACTGAATGTCAGACATGGATTTTTCTCATAAGCTCACACATTTTGGACATTGGCAGCTTATCAATAGGGGGCGCTAGGGCGCTGCAACACCAGGCCCACATGAAAAAGTAGTAGTAAAAGAGCAATCTAAGTATTATGGTTGGTGAGTGACATGTATAATCTGCAATAAAAATGCAGCTTAAAAATGTTCTACATTGTGTAAAGTTACTGAGAGGTAGTGGCATAAGTATCAGCGGTGCAACTGGTGAACAGGGGCTCAGACTCTGATAAAATGGAAAAATAAAGTTCAGATAAGTTGCTGAAAACAACGTGTTTGAGAGAAGTCTGGAGGAAAAGCTTGGAGTGAAAGGGCTCGGACCTGACCAGACAGAGGTGCAAGACAGAGGAAGACAGTACACCCTGTCTTTTTCATGAGGTTGGTTTGCTAAGAAATCATGGCTAACTGCATGTAGTGAGGTCGGCACTTTATTTTGCTTTCCCTGCCTCAAACAGCAGGAACTGAACCAGCATGGATCCAAATATGACTGATTTGTATCACTTTGCAGAAAAAAAAGTGAAAAACCATGAAGAGCCACATGGAAAATGCTATGCATCTTGGCATGTTTGGTAGAGTTGAATTGCTCCAAAGTTGCTGACAAAAACAGGCACCTCTTGTCTAAAATAATAGAGTTCTGTGGTGCATTTCAGCTGACCCCAACATAGCCATGATGAAAGTGAACATCTGTTTTCATGAGACTGGTCGATTGTATAGCATCATAGATGCAACAGTACAAGAAGATCTGCAGAGTGTTGCTTTAAGTCATTTTCGTCATCATAATGATGTGATTTTTAAAAATTTTTTTGATTGTGGAAAAACCTTATTAAACATATATTGCTGTTCCATGCAAGAGTTCTAAGCAGATTCTCTGACTTTTATCCCCCCCATAAAAATAAAAATTTACCAGCCACCACTGATTTTGGAATTAATTACCACATACAACATGTACGTATATAATCCTTTACCTTATGGTCCTTTACCTCAGCTTCCCTTGACAATTATCAGAGGACTATGCCATCTGCACCTTGTTATTTATGGCTTGAGCTTCAACCACGATCACCATGACAACATAAAGCACTGGCTGTGCTGTAGTCATGGTGATGAAAGCAGGTGGACACTGAGGTGTGAGGGGTGAGGCAGGACAGGAGCTAGAAAGAGGTTTGAGGGAGGAAATTGAGACATTCATAATCAGAGTACAAGTGAGAAAGGGAAAAGAGGGCTGGGAATATATTGGAAGGCACCATCATCTTCATTTTACTGTTGTCATTTATTTCCCATCTCTCTCTCTTTCTTGTACTACCACTTTTATTCTTTTCCATTATGGTAATCCTCACTCTATCTTGCTTAAAGTCTTATTTTATGTCTCACACATCTTCTGTAATTGTATGTACTATTGCCCATTGTAAACTCATCTCCCCTTTAACCTGCTGCCACTTATTTATTCCTGTAACTGCTGGTAGATTCGACTGTGATTCTACTCAGCTGTCTTTTCCTCTTGTCCCTACTGGATGCCCTTTTTTGTTTTTTTTTTTTTTTTTCCTCTCATATTGTTTTCATTGGCCTATTCATACTTTATTTTTTCTAACTTTGTAGCTAAAGCATAATGAGGAAGAACAGAAAAGAAGCTGCAACCATTTCAGGGTAATATAAATGAGAGAAGTCCGACTGACTGAAACAAATTTCAAAAACATCAACTTCTCTGACACCCACTTGTCTTCATGCTTTAAGTCACAGTTGCCACTGTTTTTGTGTGATATTTTGTTTCATATCCTCTGCAGAGCTGAAGTAGGGTTTGACTGAAAATGAATTTTGAAGAAGTTTATTGAAGGTGCTGATATTTAATGAGTTAGTAAGCATTATCTGGTTACAATGGCACCTTTATCCATTAAGTTGATGTGTTGGAAGCAGGACAAATGGGCAACCATAAGGATCTGAGTGACTTTGACCAGGGGCAAATTGTGATGGTTGAATGACTCAGTCAGAGCATCTCCAAAACTGCACATCTTGTTGAGTGCTCTGGAGTGGTTAGTAGGCTATCTACTAAAAGTGGTTTACGGAGGGACGACAGGTGAACCCACAACAGGTTCAGTGATGCATGTAAAGAGCAAAGGCTAGCCTGTGTTATCCAGTCCCAAAGTAGAGCTTCTTTGGCACAATAAGCTGAAAAGGTTCATGCAGACACCTGTCCACCTCAGAAAGCTACTTTTGGCACATCATCATAAGAACTGCAGCATCCAGCAACGGAAAAAGGTGGCCTACTTCGATAAATCTTGTTTTCTTTTACATCATGTGGATGGCTGGGTGTGTGTGCATTGCTTAGCTTGGGCAGAGAGGATGCCAGGATGCACTATGGGAAGAGGGCAAAGTGACAGAGGCAGTGTGATGCTTTGGCCAGTGTTCTGCTGGGAAACATTGGATCCTGCCATGGATGTCACTTTGACACGTACCACCTATCTAAACATTGTTGCAGACCAATTACACTCCTTCATTGTAACATTATTCCTTAATGGCATTGGCTTCTTTCAGCAGGATAATACACCCTGCCACACTACAAAAACAGTCCAGGGGTGTTGTCAGGATCAAAACGACAAGTTCAAGGTGTTGACTTTGCCTCCATTCTTCCCCAGATTTCAGTTCAATTGAGCATCTGTGGAATGTGCTGAACAAAACAATCAACCTTGCAACTTCAGTGACTCATAGGATCTGCTGCTGACATCTTGGCACCAGATACCACAACACACCATCAGAGCTCTTGTGGAGTTTGGGCCTTGATGGGTCAAAGCTGTGGGCCACAGGGGGACCAACACAATATTAGGCTGGTGTTAATATTGTTAAGGCTGATCAGTGTACAACGGTGTGTTGGTACAACTGTAAATGTACTAGATATAATTGCTGAATGCTTTCAAAACACAAACATGCATTTAATCAAACCCATTCTTGCCAGTTCAAATGAGGCTTCTGCAGTTATCTGCAGTGTATAGTCAGATGCATAGTTGCACTTGTGACTTACCGTCAGTGCACTTTAATGGTATCACATGATGTGTGGTTTGTGGCACAGTTTTTCAATTTCTCAGTTTACTAAAGGAATGAATATGTCTATAGATAAGCACGAGTAAAAAATAAATGTTGTTGTGCAAGTGCTTGTTGGGCTGTTCCCTGGCTGTAGTTTGTCTGTGGAATGAACGCACCACCAGACGTGGCCTTGTGTGTCCAACTGGGTTTTGTTACACTGACCACTTCACACACCCCCAGGAGTGTTTCAGAATTCACCATTGCTCTTGCCAGATATTGTTGACTAGCTAAGATTGTGATTAGGTTTAGGTTAGAACCAATTTCTCAAAGCACTTCATCAGAATTGGGGGTGAGTCCCAAAGGGCACTAGTTTTTTTTGGTGGAGGTGGACCCCAGTCGTCTCAATTTGCACAGCACAAATTGAACCAGACAGTAAAATGTCATAGTGAATTTTCAAAATAAAACATCCTGTGCAAACTCAGGATCTAGGCACAGCTGGAAATATAAACAATTAACACACATAATACAGATAAATAATGGAACAGTTTAGTTGTTGAGCCTACTCAACCACAGCAGAAGTACAAAACTATAGGATGACATTAATGATGACAAAAACACAATTCAACAGCAAAAGGCAGGCAGGATGCTATACCTCTGAAACACTCCCTGTGGGATGTGAAGCCATTTGGAGGGTTGAACAAATCAGCAGTGCACATGGCAGGTAACAGAGACATAAGTGGAGTGGAATCAATGGGTTAGTCTCGCCCTGGTGATGATATATGTTTCCTTGTCACCTGACCAATAGACAGCTTTTTGGCTGTAGGTAGAGTCCTCACCTCTCCATTCATCTGGGCTTTCTGGTTAAGGAATGATTTTTTTGCCCTTGTTCCTTAAGATTGATGTTGTTTTCCTGGGTGGCAACATCTCTCAGCATTTGCTAGTGTGTGCACTCAAAACAGTGCTGTAAGACTGTTGAGCTTCATCTGTCTGCACATTTTACAGTTTTCAGTGTAGACTGATGACAGTATCAAGTAGCAACCTTCCTGAGTGAGCTTTGCTTGCTCTCAGCTCTGGCAGTACCAGCCAGCCAGCTAATGTAGTAGAGCAAGGGGTGTGTGGCATGACCAGTGTTTAGAGGTAGACGGGTGCAGTTCCATTGCTGGCCTTGAAGGCCAGTAACATCGTTTTGAATAGGATGTGGGCAGTAGAGGTCACGGAGGAGGGGCGTCACATGGGAGAATTTGGGTAGATTAAAACAAGGCGGTTTAGTTGCACAGACTGGGAGTCCAGCCAAGAGCGAGTTGCAGTAGTCCAGGTGGGAGATGACCAGCGCTTTGACTAGGAGTAATGTCCTCTGTGAGGAATGACTGGATTGTGTGGATGTTGTACAGGGCAAACCAACCCAGTGAACTAGTGGAACAGTGACTGAGACAGCATAGAATCCAAATGCAGATCTGGGTAGGTGGTCCATTGGAAGGACCTGGCAGGACCACAAGGGTAAGATGAGGATTCCAGTTCCTCTTCCTCAACCTGTTTGTCTCGGGGAGTGTGAGAATGAGTAGGCAGTTGAGAGGTTAGCTGGAGTTACAGTTTTTTTTCTGGGGTGATCCAGGTCTCCGTGAGACCCAGCAAGTGTCTGAGTCTGCAGACAAGACTCTGCAGAGAAACATAGGCTGAAATGGTGTCCGCCTTCGTGACAGCAGACTGGTGGTTCCATAGCCCCCCTAATGCTTCAAGTTCAGAACCAGTGGAGAATGTTGGGCAGCAGAGATTGGCTGGGTTAGAGCTTAAAGCAATGTGTCTCCTGTGAAATCTTCCCAGGTTTGATGTAGTGACTAGAATTGGGTAGGACTCATGGCTACAATCAGTGGTGGACAGTAAGTTACTTTGACTTCCTTAATAGACTCCCGCAGAGAGATTTCCTAAATCTTCGTTTGGCTGTCCTGACACTGCAAATGATGCTATAGTGACTAGCCCATATGTGGTCAATTTGCCACAGCTGATTTGGCCGAAACTGACTGAGAACACTCAGCTTCAACAGTTTCACAAGAATTTACACAACACGTATCTAGACTTAAGATTAAATATTTCGACTAGCCCTCCTCACAGAATGCCTTAACACTGAATCAACAATTTCTCCTTAATCACCAGCAGCAGTCTCACAGCTTCTTACCCCTTGACAAAACGTATCCTCTTCATTCTAATACTGATGAGTGTATCTCTTGAATAAGCAAAACAAAGCAAAACAAAACAACCATGTCAATTGCATGATGATTAACTCAATTTTATAACCGTTTCTCAACTCAAATTAGAAGCTTATTCACAAAACCTTTTTTTTGTTGACACTGGTGGTCCTTGTGGACATAAAGTGTAAACTACCACCTTATTTCTAAAGATCTTGATGTGGCTAGTGCATGCACTTGTTTTGAAAGTGAGTAAAGGAAATAGGACAAAAAAACTCATTTACATTTGCAGGATGCATGGCAGTAACAAAATGTATCTAATTGTGGCTGTGAACAATGAATAACTGCAATATGACAATGGTGAAACGTATGTTGTATCATATCACCAGACTACAGAGCAGTCTCAGTCCTCAGGCTGTGAGACCCCTGAAATCATCCTCAGCACTCCACCATAAAAAAATACTTTTCATTTCATGATGTATTGACAATCTTCTTGTTGATCTAATATGCTAATGTAAGTCATATAGAGGCATCACTGTTTAATTGAGAATGTTTCATAACCATTTAAAAGTTCCATAAAAATCTTCCTAGTGAATATAAGCACTTAAAGAGAATGAAAGCAAGGAAGTCAAAAGTATTGTTTCCACTGAAATGGAAGGAATGTAACGCTTTTCTATTGACTGGACCTTACATGCACAATTCTGAACAAGCTCAGAAAGTTGCTTTCATGGATAGATGGACATATCTACAAGACTCTACACCCAATGAAGTGCTTCATGTTTAATAGAGAGAAAGTTTTGTGAAATTAAACAGCTCAAAGATTACAATAAGAAGAACCTTGCACACATTGATAGTCTGAATTGTTATCGTCTGTAAAGCGCCTAAAGAAGGAAATACTCTTATTTTTCTGACTGACAGCTGGGATCATTGTAAAGCTTATGTGACTCCAGAATATTCATTTTCAGAATTAACACATTTTTTTATATCATAATAACACATATTTAACACCCAATTACAGAATAACCAACACATGTAGCCAATGAGGTTTATGTCAGTCATTCAGTAACTTAATCTGACTTTACAAGCAACAGTGTGTGGATGGCTTTTTTTCAACCCTTACTTTATTTCTGTTATTCCTCTAATAGTCTGTGATTGCTTTCAGTGTTTTTGCTGCTGTGAATCTCCTCCGTACTGTTTAACTGTCTTCAAAATGATGATCATGTAGGTGGCAATATTAAGTCCCAGTTTGGTGTCAAGCCCTGTTCAATCATCAGGTTGTTAAATCTGATTAAGATGGGCCCCATCACCAGTGGTGACTCTCATTGTGATCTGAGGTCCCGGTCTTGGCAAACTCTAGAGCCAGAGGAGGTTTGATGGCTAACTGATCAATAAACTACCTAGCAAAAAGACAAGCTAGTAAAGAGTAGAGGTTTTCTGATACTCTGGTGGAGCTACCTTCAAATTCTGTCCATGTATTACACATTTCATCTTTTAGGCAGATACTTCTTTTTTATACCATTCTGCTTAATAAACACAATTATGTGTGGATGTCTTTATCATATTGCTATTAAACTCTTGGGGATTACAATTGAATCAGAAATAATCCAGCCTTAGTCAATGTATAAAAGATGGTTATTAAGTTAATTTCTAAATTGATATTCTACATAGTACTCTACACGATAGCAGCTCTGACTAATTTAACCTGGAATGTGGATAATATTAACTTTTTTTTTTTGTTTTACTCAGAACCTGTGGTTTTGAAAATATGGTTAAACTGTTCCCCAGTGTAATTCCTTGATGGGTGGCCTGTGAACTCCTTTGGCTCCATTTGAAATACATATTTTTCACATAATTCTTCCGACCTCAACCTGCATGGTTTTGCAGGTTCTTCTGAAAAAAAAAACAACAAAAAAAAAACCACAACAACTAACCTGTTATCAGGGAGGACCCCTGTGGGCATGATCTGATTTTGAAAAGAAGGCCATTATTAGTATATTTGTCTTAACAGTTAGATATCTTGTAGTAGTCTCTCTCTCTCTCTCTCTCTCTCTCTCTCTCTCTCTCTCTCTCTCTCTCTCTCTCACACACACTCTCTCTCTCTCTCTCTCACACACACACACACACACACACACACACACACACACACACACACACACACACACCTTTTCTCGTTAGTCTCTCTCAGTTTGTTGCTGGGTTTCTTTAATGGTGGGGTTGAAAACAGGACAAAGAGAGGTGCCAATACTGGATAGGAGAGTAGAATCACAGGGCTGATCTTATCAAAATCACACGCAGAGACACACACAGACAAACACACACAGACACACACGGTCCCTTGCCTCTCGTAACAGATAATAAACAAAGTGCAGACTATAATTGCTCTCCAGGATCTGTGGCGCCTGTTGCTGTGCAAATGTGTGTGTGCGCATGCTCCAGTGTATTATGGTGTATTGATGGTCATTAAAATTAATGATCAGGAGCTGATGTCACCAAGTAAAAAAGATGTGTGTGTGTGTGTGTGTGTGTGAGAGAGAGAGAGAGAGAGAGAGAGAGATTGAGTGAGTGATATAGAAAGTCAGCAGGAAAATAACATTTCAGCTTCAGAATAATACAGTATATTGTCAGGCATGTTTGTGGGTGTGTATTCATGCATTTTAGTGTGCATGTGGGTTTGTGTCCATCACCATAAGATTAATGGTGCGCTAAAAGGTAGAAAGGGCACGCATATAAGAGGGAGAGACAGAGAACAGAAGGGAAGGATTTGTGATGTCAAGCATAAATCACCTGCTGACTCTTTTCCCAAACTGACATGATATGGGCTGGAAAAAGAAAGGGTTGATTATCAATATGAAAGAGTGGTAAGGCAAGAGTTTAATGATGACGACCAGAAAATGTAAAAGAAAATAAAAATAAGTGTAGCAGTGAAATGGGATGGTGATGGTTAGATCTGTTTTTAGATTTGAAGAGTATATCGACAAATGTCCACCCTGCTCCTAGAAATGCAAATAACATGAAGAAAGGAAAGTGTATGAATGCATTAAAGTGAAACTCTCGCCAAAATGCAACCTAGGCTTTTTTTGTGAATGTATGTGAGTCAAACCTTTGTGTAAAAGCATAATTACGACAAAAGGGGCACTTTTAAGATTGACCGTATTTTTGTTTTTGGGTCAAACCCATTTTCAATAGGAGTGCATGGGGCACTTTTAGTCTAGCATCAAAACTGCTGTTTTTAAAACACTAACACAGCTTGACACAACATGAATCTTTGCTCTTAGTATCACCAGGGTCTCTACACATGAACACGAGCATTGAGAATATTGTTTGTGTACACAGAGTTTTCTAAAAAGAACGTTTTTGAGCAACTCACCTTAGCAGTAGCTTGTTCCGCTAGCCGTCGTCATGGCAGCCCAGACTTACTCGGAGATCGACAGAGCAAATGTGTTTGAGCTGAAAACGAAAATACGGTCAATCAATTATGCTTTTACACAAAGGTTTGACTCATATATATTCACAAAAAAGCCTGGGTTCCATTTTGGCGAGAGTTTCGCTTTAAATGGTGAGATAAAACAAAATTAAAAGGAAGAAAGTACAGAATATGTAGAACTTGCTTGCACTCTGCTAATGCCTAACAATTTCATAACTGTCATTTTCCAGCAAAAAGGCACATGTTACTAAGCAGGCCAGTGTGAGACTCGGCCATCAGCACTTGGATGCAGCACAGTAGAAAAACATATTTTCTCACAGGCAAATATAATCTGTTAAACACATCAATAGCAAAACTTTCAAAAGTCAAGAAATGAAGGACCTTTGTAATTTTATCTTAAACCATGCAGCCCCAAAATCTACAAGTCAATTACAGTAGTATAAATAATGCAAATGCAATGATGACTATGTATGTATGTATGTTTGTTAATATGGTAGTAGGCTATTAAATCCTGGCATGCACAGGCTGTAACTGTGTATGTCTAACTGTGAATCACTAGATTATGATGTGGAGTAAGCAGCATTAGCCAGAGAAAATTACATAATAATAATATGGAACGGACTCTTGTGCAGGGTGCCATCATAAGTCAATTATACATACTCGGATTCAATTACTTAGTTTCTCATGATGCTGTTGCCATGGTGTATCTGATTTTTCATTGTCGATGTTGTTCCAGGAACATCATAACCTATGTTGACCCAGCACCACCATTTCAACTTGGCACATGTGACAGAGTCTGCATTTAGAGCAGCTGTGGCTGGAGGGGTTAATGTAGAACTTTCCCCCGGGGGACTGTGGTTTGTATCTGTCTGAAAAACCTGCACTGTTAAGTTTTGGTTAGGTTTAGCGGCGACAAAATACTTACTAGTTATGGTATCACCAACATGGCGATATCAGATTGTGTTTGTTTCCATAATGACACTACTACATGGTGTTTGTTTGCATGTTTTTGTGAGGCAGAAAATAGAATTTTTAAGACTGAGGCTCTGCATTTTCCTGGACAGACTATTACCTAAAGTCACCCACAACTCCACCAAGGAAAAGACAGTCTTTCCAAATACCTCTGACCAACCCAAGGCACCCAAAATAATGTTTTAGCACAGTAGAAATAATGTGTAATGTGTAATAACATGCAGCAAAATAATGTAATATGTAACCTCTAAGAAAAAAAAAAAATAAGGAAATTTATGTTTGGTAGATGATTTTGGTAGATTCTTTGTTGTAATAATCTTCTTGGCAATACATCTTAAGCTGTTGGACAGCCTGTTTATGTACCTTTCAAATGGTACCACATTTTTAAGATACATGTATTTTGGGGATGAGCAGCAGAGCTGAGTATGGGGGTTGCTCCCATGACAAATCTTCTCTGCCAATGCCAAACAACTTATTCTGCTGTTGCTATTGACTCTTGTTTTGAGCTTCTGGTACCCCCAGGTACCAGAAGGTGCCTGAAAGGCACCTGATTGTTAGAGGCTGTGAACATGGACCCTGCTACAATGATCAGTTGATGTCTTCTCCAAGAATCTGTATGCCACATTTGATTGATCTGGATCGGGCCTGTGCGATGGGAAAACTTCAAGATGGTGTTTTGCAAAACCATGTTGTGAAATGAGCCCTAGTATCATCTCCAAACTGAATGCCAACTTCCATGTAATGGGGGATGTCAGAGACAGGCCGCAAAGTGGGCGCCCCAGGAAGACCGTTTCCTCAACCTGTCAGCACTTGGGAAACGTAGGCAGTCCTCTACAGATTTGCAGTCAAGGTTTGTAGGATGATATGACTGATGGCTCACTGCCCAGGCAATCCTGAAAAGACAGCATGCTGCCAATCTCAAGTCTCATAGGGCTGCCAGGAGGCCTACCACGACTGCCCTTCACTGTCAGGCTCTGGAACCTGAACATGTGGAGGAACTATATGTTCAATGATGAGTCAAGATTCTGCCTATGGCAGTGGGATCACAGGGTCATTGAGTGGAGAAGAATGCTACGCTGATTGCTGCACCAATAGTGTAACATATTTTCAGGTAGGCAGTGTGATGGTGTGGAGCGGCATCTCGAGGCTTGTCATCATTGGAGGTGATCTCAATGTAGATAGATATCAATGTAGATCCCAGATCTTTACAATCTGGGACTGAACTCTATCCTCCAAGATGAAAACACTCACCCCTAGAGAGTGGGGTTGTCTCACATACTGCCTCCAGAATTTTGGAGTGGAGATGATGGAATGGCCTGCCAGCAGTCCTGACCTCAACCCCACTGAACAATTGTGGGATCAGCTTGGGCACGTTGTTCATGCCAGAGTGAAAATCACAACCACTCTGGCTGACTTGCGACAAATGCTTGTTGAAGAATGGGATGCCATCCCACAGCAGTGACCAGGCTGGTGACCAACATGAGGGGGATGTGCCAGGCTACTGTAGCTGTGTATGGTTCTTCCACACGCTACTCAGGCTCCTGTTTGTTAAATTAATAAATTGTTCAATTGCCAATGTATCTTGTTTCTTCAGACTTCAATCATCCAGTGCACCAAACAAAAGTCAATAGAAAAATAAGCTGAGAACATTTGTCAAATTCTTCATGGCCGCAGCCCACATACTCATATATACAAAAATGTGGCACCATTTAAATGGGAAATGAACGGAAGCATTGTTACAACAACAATCACAAATTTCCTTACTTTTTGTGCAATGTTTACATAGAATTGAAATTACATTTCAGTAACTAATGTTTTCCTTGCTCACTCTGACTTCCGGTCACACAAATACATATATAGAACGTAAACAAAGCACCTCAGTGTCACATTCGAACCCCAACAGAACACACCTTGCTTCACTTTGCTGGTGTCCTAACTTTTATGTTTGACGCCTAAAACAGCTCTCTCCGTCTTTCTCCTCATACACTTTACAATCTCTTGATGGGTAAAACACACAGCGAAACAGACATACACGCTGCACTGACTATACGGCAATAAAACACCTCTCCTAGTGATTTTTGAAACACTTGACTTAACCTCTGGGACATGCTGGTCTACTGAGCACACGCACATACATACACAGACCTTTGAAAGGAACAACTTAACCTCAGAGAGTTGATCCTTGCTAAAACCTACTGAAATATGAAAGACCTGGTGGGAGAGGGGGGAGGTTGAACTCAAGCAGACACAAAGAAGGGAAATACAGGAGGGAGGAGCTGCAGAAGGACTGAGTGAATATTGGATGGGGAGAGACGAGGTCATGGAAAGGTCTGGGACATGTGCTGTGTCAGTGCAGCTACACAGTGGGAGAACTTCTTTGACAGAACATGTTATGCCATGGCTGGGGAGCTTAAATGAACTGTAGGTGTGACTAATTATTATTTTCTTTCTTTCTTTTTTTTTAATTTTGTAATTTTCATGTTTTCGTTTTGGTTTGAGATTCCATCTCCCTCTTCAAAAAACATGCTTAATCAACTCCTCATGAAAAGACAGTGGTTCTCCTAGATTTGAGAACCTGTTATGTACTGGCAAAAGGGGGTAGAGGGAGACAAAAAAAGTAAAGATGATGAAGGGGAATCTAGACAACTGTAGAAGTCCAGAAACATAGAAAATGAGCACAAGGAATGTTGGCAACCAAGAAAAAATGATTAATCGTGTGCATGGTACATTTCACATTATAAAACATGATATGTATATTTGAATCCCAAAGTATCAGGACTGACCATGAAAAAGTGCACTATGAACAACCCACCATTTGATGACGTTAGCACTTAAAATGGGGTGAGTTTTACACAGGTGGAAAATGGCAGAGGTGAAAAAAAATGATATGGAACAAGAAAAAGGTAAAAAAAAAAAAAAATAGCATTAGGGAAACACACACAACACAACACAGCACACAAACATGAGCATACAAATTACTTCCTGACGAGTGACAGAAAGGTGTGAAAGGGTCAGCTGGTGAGAGGTTTTATTTTCCCAGAATGCACCTGTACAAGCCTCCCAGGGACCTGATCAGAGAGTAAGATTTAGGTCAGGTTGTCATCAGCACATAAATAGAAACAACAGCATGTCAACACATCAATGCATGCACACAAACACACACAAACACACACTCACTCACACACAGGCATGGTAATAAAACAAAGTGAAGCTTCAGACTTGGACAAATAGACAGTCCACTGGTGTAAATATTATGCGAAATATGATCCTGGCATGTTGTATTGAGGTTTTTTCTTAAATTCAGCACAGCTTAGGAAAAGTTTCTTTAAATGTGTCTTTGAGAGGACCAAAAGCCTAGAACAATGGTACTTCACTGAGAGTCATAAAGATAATCACATTTTATTACTTCCACCCCTCATGCTTCGAGGAAAATTCCTTTTTAGCAATCAGAGTTTAAAATCAGTAACAGGATTGAAACAGTGTATCGGCATATATCAGCATCATCCACAGCTGGCCAAAACTGGAAAACACACGCAAACATGGAGACTTTTATATGGAGTAACTTAACCTTAGACAGTTGATCTCTGCTAAAACCTACTGAAATATGAAAGACCTGTTGGGAGGGAGTGAAGGGGTAATGGAGGGAGACACAGAGAGGGAAAGAGAGGCGTGAGTTAATTTTAGATAGGGAGAGATGAGGTCACAGAAAGGTCTGGGACATGTGCAGTGTCAGGACTTCAGCAGCACAGCCTCAGTTGAGAACTGAGTGAACACAATATTCTCCAAATACATAACAAAAGAATTCAACCATATAAAACCATTGTTATAACCTCTTCAGCAACGTCCAATTAAGATTATTTTGAGCATGTGTGATAATTAAAAACAAAAGCCAATTTTATGTCATAGTACTGAGATCAATTGCATTCATCTTTCAGATGGACTTGCATTTTTCATTTACTCACCTCCAAAACAGAGGTATGTACCAGCCAAGTTAAGATCTTTCTGACAGGAGGCGATGGAGCTCATGCCACTTTTGTTCACTTTGGCATGCAGGCGTAAAAAGTGACAGTATGAAATAAGAAAAAAAAAAGCCAATATGAAATGATTTTTGGGAAATTAAAAATAGTCTATAATTGAAAGAAAAAAGTTAACCAATGAAAAGTGTTATTGCAAAAATTGCACATCTATATATGAACAGTATTCGCTGCTCTAAGTTATTTTTTTCCAGGGTACTGATAAAGGTACAGTTATGTTATCTTATTTAATGGTGACATAACAGATTTATAATGATAGAAATCAGATTTGGGTTTAAGTAGTTTCTTCAATTATTTCACAACTTCTGTCCATAGTTAGTTGTTAAACACTAATAATGATAGTTAATACTACCATTATTTTTACAACTACAACAATTAGCTTTTCGTTAATATATGCAAGCAAGGAGAAATATACATTTACCATCCATCATTTTACTTCTAAGTGAAAAAAAAACTTGTCTATACATACACAAATGCACAAATCCTCTGTTCATAGCTTTCTTCTCCATCCTTTCTAAATAGTGGCAGGTATGTTTGTGTATGTGAGTGAGTTTGAGACATAGACGGAGAGAGTCCTCTCCTTATCATGTGTGTTTAGAAATCCAGTGTCCCATTAATTTGGCCTTTTGGAGAACCGAGGAGCTCAAGACAGGATGAAGCAATTTTTTATTTTTTTTATTTTAGTGCACATGCACTCACACACACACACACACACAGAGAGAGAGAGAGAGAGAGAGAGAGAGAGAATGAGAGAGAAGCACATGCAGCTTGATGAAAACCATTACAAGCAGGTGTGCTTCAACAGATCTGGTTTCTCTAGATGCCTCTGCACAAACTCAAGCGCTCCATCACACTTTTTTTTTTTTTTTTCCAGTTGTCTTCTCTGTCTCTCTCTCGTGGTTTCTTGTTTTCTTCATTCTCTTCAAAATGCATGCTTCTTCATTTTTTAAAAACGCGGCGGCTGTGAACATATGGCCTCATCTAAAGTAGCACACTCCTTCCGCTGTCAGTTCAGGTCCCTTGCACATTTGTTCTTGTCACAATTGAATGGTTAGCAAGAGTTTACTCCAGCATGTCTCAGAATTGTGGGTTTTTACTTATTTTTCATAATCTTATTTACTATCATCAGGTTCTCCACTAAATTCATCTAAGAAGTGAGAAGCAGTCAATACTACACTGATCAAGATGATTTTGACCTGACAGTGCCTAACAGACCACAGCAACATCCTGTGGCTGCATTAGCATTAAGACTCTTCATCTGCCGCATACTGGCAAGACATGCGCTGTCACTGTTGTTCCTACAGCTGTGTATATTATTTGGTTAAGCGTGAGCAGGCACATGATTATCTATGAGTCACATGGTTTTTGTGTGTGTGCGACCCTACACACGTATGTTTGTGCATTTAGATATATATATGTATATGTGCACACAATAAGCATGCATAAAGAGATTTGTGGTATGCAGTCATTGTGTATGTTCTTTATTGCAACATTAATAGGGAATTTAGATTTGATTTGGCTATGAACAATAATTAATGGCTTTCAGGGATAATTATTAAATATGATAAATGATGTGTTCCAATTTACATTAGATCTCCTCAGGAGCACCACCTTTGAAGAAGGAAAATATTTTCCGATGAATCCAGTGAATAATTCAGTCACATAAAAATGTAATAAACTGTCTGTTTATAACTCTGATTCATAATTAACTCAATAAATACAACCAAAATTATCATAAGAGCTAGCAATGGTCAAAGGATTTTGGAAATCTTGACAGAGTAGAGGCTAGCAACATTCACTCTTCTACAATATCAAATAGACAGCATGTAGATTCAGACTTCTTTTATTTAACGATAAGGAGGAAAACAAAAAATATAACTAATATTTACAGGTGTGTGTGTGTGTGTGTGTGTGTGTGTGTGTGTGTGTGTGTGTGTGTGAACAAAAATAAAAATGGTGGCTATGGTTTAAAGTGCTTTGCCGCATGGCATGGAAAAGAGACTATAAAAAAATGGCTGATCAAAGACAAGAACAAACACGATGGCTGATGAGGGTTGGACTCAGGTCCAAGAGTGTGAGCACCACCACTTTTTTTCTTTGATAGGGGAGAAAGAAAGAAACACTGGTGGTGCTCACACCATGTGCTCACTGAAAGCACACGTAGGTGTGATATAGTCCAGGCTGAAGTTGAGTGGGTGTGACATGATGCCATAATTCAACTAACATCAACTTAGTTGGCAGCAAAGCAAAATATCAATAACCTGAGCTGGCATCACAATAACACCCAAACACTGAACACATGTGCATTACATGAACCAGAGTTAAAGAGTACTAGTGTTTGTAGAAAATGTGCAGGTGGTTCCTTAGCTGACAAGCAAAGCAGGAGAATAGTGTAATCCCAATGTTGAGCATGTGCTGTCCAACCTGTGCAATGACCTACGCAAGGGGGTGGGTGAAGGAAACCGGTCGCTCCTTTCCTTTGTAAAGAAAGCAGCTCGTCCAAACTTGCTTTGTGTTCCTCAGATTGTTGAGTTAGCTGGCATGCTTTGTGTAGCAGCTGCTGGTGCTAACTGAGCTTGAAAATTAGCAGGACCTCATGTTGCTGCTGTGAGGAGAAGTTCCTTGGGCCTCCTGGAGATTCAGCTGGGAGCTCTAAGCAACTGTTGGGCCCAGAAGAATCCAGGCGTAGAGAACTGGAGGGCAGGCAGCCCTACGGGGAAAGAGCCAGAACAAAGTGAGGTGCTGGAATTTTGACTACCTGGTCAGGGGGTCTGTCACCCTGACCAGTAGTTGCTCTTGATCTTGGTAGTCTTTACATCTAGGTGTGAAGACTGGGGAATTCTGGGGAACTGGGGAGTTCATTCTTTGAAATCCACTACGAACGACTTCAACTGTGGGTCGTAACGCAATTTTGTCTTCAAAAATATCAGTTCAAAAATGTGTCTGTTGAACTCATGGTTATTAGGGTGACTGTAGTGTTCTTACACCGGAATTTGATATATTGTAAAGTGCAATATAATCCCTAATTAATCCAATACATCAGCTACTATACCGTTGGACTTGTTCTGTTAAAGCACAAAGTTGTACTATTCTTTGCACTGGATGTTTCAGTGTGGGTGAGGTAAAGAGTGCCATTTTATTGGATGACCTCTTCAAAATGCATTAGAGGCTGAGAGCACTGTGACCTTAAGCACCCCTTAACCAGAGGAAAGCCCTTCACTGGCAATCATCTCACCCTCGACAAGAGCCTAATCATTTTGTAGGGCCACTAACTGCGTTTGTAGATGTGTGTTGCTATGTTCCTTGTTTGATCCCGTATTTATATCTAAATGATTCCATGCATAAAATTCCCCCCGTCTCGAAATGAAAGCAGGACCCGAGCATAGTTGTTAAATTGGGACAAACAGTTTCAGGGGAATTTGCCATTTACAATGAGGCACTGTGAATGTCTCCTCTATGGGGACCTGAAACCCAGAGTCCCCTGGGACATGTATGCTGTGTTCTTCTTGGAAGATTTATGACTGTTTATGTTTGGCTTGGTATTTAAACAAAACAAGTGATAAATACTGAAGCTGTGCAATAAAAGTATACTGGACTAACTAGATGTGCTGAACAGATTTTTTACAAGAGGGTATTATATAATTACTATTTATGGAGTAAGAAATGAATGCTGAAGAGCAAAAATTCACTATGCTATGCTTCATGTATTCAAATTCAGTACACTGGAGTCAAACCCTAGTGGTCAAGACTCAAGGACGTGTCCATACCTTTGCCTCTATATAATGAACAGGCAAAGTCTCTCCACATTTGAAAGCCAGATTGACATGGCATTTAGTATGAGGTTCAAGGTTCAAGACTTTGCTATATTGTTACTATACAGTGCAGTGGATATATATATATATATATATATATATATATATATATATATATATATATATATATATATATATATATACACACACAACAAATTTGGTCTGGAAAAACAAACCAAGGTTGATCCAAGGGATCATGAGCTGCAGTTTCCCTGCCAGTAAACGCACCATCAGTGTGGCTGTCACAGCTGCAGCTCGTCAGGTGATGCAGACAGGCCGGGTGACACAGCACTGGCAGGGCAGTCTATCAGCAGTGTACAGCTGACCTGTCAGCTCTATCACACAAGCCCGGGGACACTCTTGCAGCAAAGAGTTGTTCGGAGGGATGAGTGACCTGACAGGAGCGCTAAGAGACCAGGAGGAGAGGTCAGTGTGAAGATGGCGAAGTGTCTCAACACAAAACTACAGGTCAAACACCGCCAAAACCAGACATTTCCAGAGTTACTATGTGAGTTGGCAAAGAAGCCAGCCAATCAGAGGCGGAGTAGGGCAGGCGTCTGTCTACTGGAGCCATATGATTGCGCCCTCTACTGTTCAAAGAGAAAAACAATGACAAGGAGAGATAGTAAAATGCATATATACTGATTTCCGTTCTTAGAGCCATGAGCTTTATGCGCAAAATAACAATTATTAGAGGGCTACATTCCTCTTTCATATATGAACTGAAATGTGTAGCTTTTTGTGTCTGGAATCGGTCTACTCGTGTCCATCAGTGCAACATTTCATGCAGCCACTGATGATTAGTGCCACTCGTGTTTGACCTTTGGATTGTTAGAAGCATATCCAATATCAAGTATATTTTTAGGAGGACACTAGATGCTAATTTCAAGCCTATCTCACTGTCCCTTGATGTTGCCTGTTCCTTGTCCCACCTAAGCTACAGCCAGAACACCTTTCCTGTGATAGGTGGCTCATGTTTTTCTTTTACAAACTAAAAAAAAGACTGAAATTCCAGCCTGTCCTGGCAGTCTCATTACACACATCCATCTGGATGAAATCGAAGAATCCCTTGTTGCTTTGAAAATAACTCCACCTGTTGGCTGGGTTTCAGACTCTTGTGTAACTCTGTGACACTTGGGATATAACCACCGCTTGAAATCCTCTGGATATTTTTCTCTCTTGCGCTGTGTGCTGCATCAAGAGAAGCCATGAAGTCACTTTTTCCATGCAGGCCGTAATGCATTCACACCTCACCTACTATTCAGCCAACTGTTGCACCAGCTAAATTCAAGCTGCCTGCCAAGTAAAATAAAATCCATTTAACAAACGTTGTGCGCCTATGCCACACAGTAGACCTCCTTTACTTCCTTACATTTACATTAAAGAAAAATCCAGACTCAGAATAACTACTTGCTGAGTGAAGGTACAGTGCAGTGAAGTAATGGCGTTCGGAGCAGAGAACGGTGTCACACTCCCTCTGTTGTCTTGTTTTCTGAGGTTCTTTGTTCTTTGTTTCAGTAGCCGAGTCAGCCACACATGTATGTTATTGCATGTAAGTCCATCCATGTTCCCCCATCTCTGTATTCAACACAGCAGCCTGGTAATACATAGTCTAATGTTTTACATTATACAATAACAGATTCATGATCCGTTTTTTATCAGCACTGCCTAGTTTGACAGTCTTATCAGTATTTTGTGAGCAGTGTGATGCTGCTTTAATTTTCCTCCAACTCTATTTTGAGCTGACCCAATAGGCCAAATGTGCCAAATGTACACGGTAAAAATAAAATGTTAATTTTACAGTAAAGAAACTGGCAGCTGTGGTTTACCTCAGAACTTGTTCTACTATTATGGTAGAAAGATATTAGTACCAGCTATGGTACTTACATCTGAGTTTTAGCTCAAAATTTACAGTATAAATACACATTTTTACTATTAAAAAAACAAATTTGAAAATATGATGTTAAGCTCTGATCTTTACTGTAAACCAGCAGTATTAATATCCCTCTACTATTATAGCAGGGAAAGATCTACTGTATTCATTACAAATAAAATTATATCAACCACAGCTGCCAGTGTCCTACCCTTAAAATCTTTTCTTTATTTATACTAGTATGCCATATAGTTTGTGTCATTAAAACTTTCATTCATTCATACAATATACTTGAATATAATTACCAGTTATACCCTGGCTTACTACTACAGTCCATAGGCAGTTTCATTGACACTTAAGTAGTGGTGAGAAATATTTTCAAAAAAATGTGTGTCAAGATATTTTTACAATGTTTGACCATAATGTTATACAGTATTTCATGGATGTCTTAAAGGGACATCGGGGAAAAAAATAAATAAACATAAACGTATCTAATGTGCACAAGAGAATTTTTCTTGTGAGCACGAGAAAGTTTCTTGTGCTCACAACATGAACAGTAGGTGTTATTGAAATTGAAAAAAAAAAAAAAAATCTTTAATGCTTTTGATTTTTATCTTTATAATAAACCCTACTCTTCATGTTTCATAAAATACAATTTTGGGTTTTCAGTTGTTTGGTGTGAAATCGCTGCAGTGGACACGACTGTGCTGTCAGGCACACAGCGCTCACGGGAGACGGTGCAGTTTCCAAACACACACACACTCTGCCTTCTCCAGACAGCTCATCTGGATCATCCTCACCACCTACGAATATGGATTGTATGATTTATGAAAGCCTGCATATAAAGTCAGTTACAGCTCTCACAGAATTGTTACACCCCATATCCTCATTGGGAGTCCTAATCATGATGCAGGCTGAGTTCACCGTAACCTCTCTTTAATTAATAAATAGTGTTCACCTATCGAACTTCCATTTTCAAACAATATCCCAGGCTGATGGATACCACTGATAGTCTTGCATAATTTGGGCATGTGAAGACAAAAAACATGAACATTTCTCATGCTCACAAGAACGTATAAGTATCTAGTGCACATGAGAAAGTATCTCAAGCGCAGAGACAGACAGGACTGCTGAAAGAACAGTGTTATGACATGTGCTGTAACAGTAAAAGCATAAGAGCAATGCACACAGTCATGCCCTAATGCTCATCTTAAATCCACAACTACAGGCCATGGACCCAGTAGTTACAGCTATGAATCACAGCGTAAACATAGTGTGCTGAACAAGTGCGAAAGTCCTGTGATATGACAATCTCAATGTGCAATATTCATACATTATATTAAAAAGATGTGGTCATTTGTTCTGTGCAATTATCCAACCATGGTCATATCTATCAGTGAGAGGGGTCTATATCATGTTCTCTTCTCTAAATTTAGATTTTATTTATAAGTTTATCAATCAATCTTTTACTCTTCTTTTGACTCTTGAGCTGCTATTACAAGTTACTGGTGTAGGATCAATAAAGGTTATCTTGTCATTTTTGTACTGTAATGACATGAAATTGCCAGATCTGCAGACATAAATGGCTTTCATACATACACTTTCTTGGAAGTAGTTTAAAGTCATAAACTAAGTAGCCAGACGACTGGTTAACATGTACAGTAGGCTTAATACACATACACACAAGCATAACATTACCGCTACCACTACCACTACCACTACCAAGAGCAGTAATAATAGGTTAACCAACAGTTACAGTCGCTGTAGGCCCCACGTTAGCTAACTTAACACTGGTTATCTAAACTTAGCCACCACAAGAAAGACATAATACAGGTAAATGTTTTGCTAAATCATGTTATTTGAATTAGCATATTCTGAATATTATAACCATATAAACTAGATTGTTATAGACGAGTGTCTCCATTCATTGTGATATTGGTAATGTTATTACATGTAGTAACATTAGCAATGGTTAGCTATGATGACTAAAGTTGCTGGAAAATGTCATGACTCATCAACAAAATCAGTTAATTAATCGATGTGACAAATGAAAATATAAAACGTGTGATCATTCAATCAGAAAATGTAGACATTTAATGTACTTCAGCAGGTCAATGTCATTCACAAGCAACATGACCAGAAAGAAGCAACATGATTGGCCCCACTCCAATGTGATGCTGAAGTGTGATTGGTCTGCATCGAGTCTGACATTGGTCAGCGACAACACTGATGGCCTCCGTCCAATCTTGATATTGGAGAGGAAGTCTCAGGATTGATTGAAGTTTCACTGGTAACGTCTGAGGGTTTGACTAATACCTGAAACAATCATTACCCTCCCATAAGGTTCTTATGCAACAGAAACCTTGTTCACTCCTTCAGTACATAGGATGGACCTTAGATACGACTTTGCAACGGGAGATATTCTAGTCTGCTTAGTGATAAGCCAGAAAGCTAACGCTATGCTAGCAAGATTCAAAGTCAATAACATTGTGTACAGTTGACAAACAGTAAATATAATTTGACAGTATGTTTAAGAACAAGACTAGCTAGCTAACCAAAATAAGTTTTGGCTGATATAGTTACGGTATTTCACTGTTCTAAAATGTGTTTTTATTTTATGGTATAGTTTTTCATTTTTTTTTACCATAAAATCTACTGACATTTTTTACATTTTCCACCTGAACAAATAATCAAAACCTTGATCTTAGACATGTATATTTATATGTATATATTTGTACACATATATAGTTCTTTTGTTTGTTTTTGTGCAGCCACATTTTGATTCTGTGTAGTGTAAAATATATATATAAATATATATATATATCAAAAATGATCATATATCATCAAATTATTATAAATATTATATAAGCCATCGAGTCATGATGGTGCATCGTGTCGCACCATCACTACATAATCACTAGAAAGAATGGGGTTGATGCACTTTCTACTGGAGAAAATGTTCCATATTGCAAATTATTTTTCATTCATATCAGTATATCCCTCCTGTCCCTCACTTTCTTTTTCTTAAGCCCTCCCTTTCTGTGTATTATTATTATTATTATTATTATTATTATTATTATTATTATTATTATTATTATTATTATTATTATTAATCTGAGTAACAGTACAACACGTGGCCAGATAAGTTCCTTTCTGGGTTAAATTCACATTTCTGCAAATGGTGAATGTTGGATCACCAACACCATATTGTCTGCGCATAATTTGTTTGTAGTCCTGACATAAATGTGAAATTACAACAAACTTTGGAACATATTAAACCTTGTTGCTCACAAACCCCAAACATGTTTTACATGACCCCATATTTAGAGTACAGCAATAGGTGTTTGTTTGAAACAGACATTGCAAAACTATTATCCACACTAACCAAACCAATGTTTCTGGACAGTGCTTTTGAGTATTTGGCCACTAACTAAATTCTTTGAGCACCACAAACAACATTATCTTTACCTCTGTTATAGTGGAGTAGAGGCTTATATATCAGAGCCCAAATCCCAATCACTCAAAACTTACACTATCTACATGGCAACATACCACTCAGGGTAAGGAAAATAATGTGTTGTTTTTTCTTTTTGTCATCGAACTGAACCTAAAGCTGTTTTGAGAATTATGTGAGAATGCCTTCAAAGAACAGAGCTCTGGCTACTGGTTACTCAATAAAATTTAAATGAGTCTTAGTCTTGTTACAGTCAATATTTACTGTCTTTGCTGTCCTCCCTCACAATTTTCCCATACTAAATCCCTGTGTGTGTGTGTGTGTATGTGTGTGTACCTGTGACATGACCAATTTGCTGCAGAATACATTTAGGGTTAGGTTCAGGCTATTGAATTGAAATGGAGTAAGTGTGATATTTGTCATAAATAGGCCTTGTTATCCTGGCTAATAGTTCTGTGTGTGTGTGTGTGTGTGTGTGTGTGTGTGTGTGTGTGTGTGTGTGTGTGTGTGTGTGTGTGTGTGTGTGTGTGGCTGTGTGGCTGTGTGGCTGTGGCTGTGTGTCTGGATCTATGAAAGACAGAAAGAGAGAGAGTTAGCATGTGTAATAAGGTTACTTTTCAATTGCTACCAGGTGTGCGCGTGAGAGAGGGACGTGGGAGAATTAGACTCCTAGCTCACATTCTGCACCATTAGTTTATATCTGCTCTGGTTTCCAGTTCTCCTGATTTATTTGTATTACCCTCACATTTCTCTTTTTTTTTTTTTCTTGTTTTGCTTCTTGTCCTTCCTTCTTCCCCTTTTATTCAGCTCCAATTTTCAGTCCTCTCATTTTTCAATCCGTCTGTCCAAACTCATGTTTGCCCAAGAGAAGGATCATTTTTTCAAGGAGGGTTTGTTTAAGTTACCCATGCAACATATATCTGGTGTGTGTGTATGTTTAGGACAACTAGATGGACCTAACATTTATTGTGTCTACACAGTAACCTGATATCTTGTTGTACATTGTGTGTGGGGGTTTTGGAGTTCATACATTCTTGACAGAACTCTGCGCTCCCATCAGTGTGTCTCATGCCAGAGCAAACAAGCACATGACACGCTAACATGAGTTGGCCCTGTATCCCTAATGGCTAGATGCAGAACAGCTTACATCTAATACATCAGTTTACTCCTCTGGCCAAGTATGAGGAGGAGGTTAGTTATGCGAATGTCGGTTTGGTTTTACTTAGCAAAGGAGTGGGAGGGTGTCATGACTTCAATATTCCTCAGTCTCCTTGGGTCTGTCTTCTACTCCATCTTAATTTTCCTCCCCCTCTGTATTTCTTTCTGAGGTCCACATATATTTTCATACGCGAAAAACTTTGGGGGATACACAGGGTTTGGACCCCCCTTCCTGGGAAAGAAGGAGAGTTCTTCCCCTCCTACAATGCACTTAAGATTTGTACTATATAGTATCATCCAGTACCAACTGCAGGATAATTTATGTATGTTTAGTACTTAGTTTTTAAGTTTTTTCGAGTATTGGAGATGACAAACAAAAGATCACAAACAGGAGCCTTCATGTTGGGAAAGGATCATATTCTTGGTTGAATATTAAAAAGAAAAAAAAGAAAAAAAAAAATCTAACTTGAAAGCATGCTTCAATAGTTCAAGGTACCTTGCAGGATTTTTAACCACTCTTGTTGTTAGTTTTATGCAATACCACTGACCAACAGGTGGTGGTGGATCCTGTGTCAAAGTCCAACACTTCCTTGACTGACAAAGGCAATCCTACTCAGTGGACAAGGCACCGTGTTGATTATGGTTGTTCACCAATTGCCACCATTTTTTATTCTCGCATAACCATTTTTGTATTTTTTTTACACAAGAAATCAAATGTACAGTATGCAAAAGGTTGTAGTGCAAGCAGAATGCAAAATAATATTTGAATAATAAAGAATATTGATGAAGTGACAATTAGTTACATCACAAAACCACTCACCTGTACAGTGTGGTTACAGTAATGTTCATGAAACATGTTGATTTTATAGAGCCACTGAGCAGGGGTGTCACTAGGTTTTAAGGACAGGGAAGGCTTAGCCCCCAAGAGATGCACAGGATGTGAGTTAATGTAGCGCACCAGCACAAAATTTCACAAACACCTACCAAAGACTGAGAGATGATTTATTCCTTCCTTCCTCCTTCTCTCTCTGTGATAACTTGATCTTCATCTGCCTCTAGATCCATCTCTGGATCTCCTTGCTCACTCTGACTTGAACTTGCCTGTTGATCTTTTTTCTCCCTCAGCATCTCCCTCTGCCTGACCCTTCAAGATACACTGAAACACAATGAGTTGAATTAATAACTGATCAACATAGAGGCTAATGCCATGACTTTCTCTCGCAACACAATCATTGTTTGCTCCCAAATATTTTAAAGTTGCACAGATTGCATTTTGGGCACATGTATGACTAAAATGCTTGTAATTTCAAGCTTAATTACTTGAATTAAAGTAATATTAATATACTCTTGAAGATATTTGGGTCAGGTCTTTTATGTATTTTATCAGTATTTCAATATTTCATATTCATATTGAGTTCCATAAGATTCCAAGGCTGTCACCATCACACACACTCTATCCTGTGAAATCCTTTAGACTCACCTTTCCAGTGGAGGTCTCTCCCCTCTCACTCCCTGTTCTCCCCTGCCCTGACTCCTACAGGTCAATGTGGGTGGTGGAGTGATGATTATTATTATCCACTGATGATAATCATATGTGAATGAGCTCAGTTTCTGTCTCATGGTGTGCATTCATGCGCAAAGTTAGAAATACAGCTGATGCTCCGAAGGAAGTCACCCCAAAGATAGTGTACAGTAAGAAGAGTGAATTATACACTTATAAACAACCTGGGCCTTCACACTGCACTTCAGACTAACTAGCTAGCTAAGTAGCAGCATTCTTTTAGAGCTGGAATGTCACTTTTGACCGCGAAACAACAACGGTGAGACATGTGCAGGGATTGTCTATAGTGTGCAAGCTAGGTTTTTATTTGTCAAAACAGGGAGCACTTGGTTCATTAATCACATGGGACTTTCTGCTGTTAGCTGGGGGCTGGAGCTAACTAACTGTTACTACCAGCAGTGATGAATACTTACCATTGGTAATTTCCTAGTAACACTTTTGTGTTACCATGAATGTACCATGTAAAAACCTGGTAATTAGGAGACTGTAAAAGAAAGGCTTACCAAACTTTCTTATATCCATTTTTCTGAATGGATACAGAGTGCAAGCAAGGTCGCAGGTAAAACATGGACTGTATTTTCAGTCATGTTGGCGTTCTCTATATGAACAAGTGGAATGGATTGGATAATGTCACACTGAAGGAGCTCTCTCTACCTTACACTATGAAGTGAAGGGAAACTGACAGATTTATGATCATATTTAAGTTAATAATGACAGGTTATACGATTATTTATTTAAAGTCATAATCTGGCCACTTTATATTGAATTTGTTGGCACTGTTTTGTAAAAAAAATAAATAAATAAAAACACCACATTATTTAGAGGGGCTTAAGAATATTTTAGAGAGTCTTCAGCCCCCCTAAAATAGCCCTACTGACACCAATGCGAAACGGTATGTTTCAGTGATAAGAAAAGGCTCTCACTGAGCATGTCATTTTGTATATACATGTATGTAATCAGCATCTTCAGCATGATACTGTTACGCATGCATTATTTTCAGGGTGTGCTACAGATATGTATTTTTTAAATATTTTGTTATGGGATATCAAGGCAAATAGGAAGTAACATTTTAAACTACAATAGTAATTCAGTAAATAAAGGGTCTGTTTGCTAAAGGCACACAAGGCACTAAGTGTGACTGAAAATAAATTAAGCAACGGCAAATGAAGGCTGTAGAGAATCTTTGCAGTGAAGAAAGGCTCATTTGTTATTCCACATCATCTTATAAATATTCTAAAACTATGAACAGGTTCACACAATTTCATTTAGTTTGAGAGCTGTATTGAGAGTCATTGAGTTAAAATGTAGCCACATGATATTTCTTGAAATAATGAAATAAATCCTTGCCACTGCAAAATAACCCTGGCCTAAATATTTACAACCAGGTCTCATTTTGTGACAAGTGGATTTAGCAATGTAGCATGCCCAGGAACATACTGCAACATTCTTAATAATTCAAGAATGCAAAGTATTCTGTCAAAGGAGCAAATTAAAGGATGCCATGGTACAAAGCGTGCATACATATACAGTTGTGACATGTTTTAAAATCTCTTATTTTTAACTGTTTATGGTGGTGAGATAGGAAAGTTAAATCGCCATGACCTTTTTAAATACATAAAATAGTGTAGTAGTAGTAGTCTTGGACACAGGGATGGACAGGCAGACAACGAGTCCAAGTCTGAAAAATAATGAATCTGTAAAACTTTCTGCAAAAAGTTCCCTTGGCTTCTCAGTACATATACTGCGCTAGACAATTAAATGGTGTCCTTTTCTCTGATAAACTCTGTTAAGTGCTGGGAGTAGACGCTATTTAACCATGATTCTTCATTTGGGGGTATATTTTCTTGGGTTGCCCCATGGTGTGGCTAACAAAAACATGAATTTACACTTTATTTTGGGTGTATATTACTGAAATCCTATTAAAAATTTGTTACACTGCTCTGTTACTGCTGAAAGTAATATATCAATGTAACACTTAGTTAACTTCATTAATAGAGCGCGTTCACTTATAGCCAGGTTAAACAATGTATGTTTTGTAGCCATACTTGCAAGAATATATCACAGTTTTTTAAGAAAGAACATTTAAGTGTTTTAAGTGACACTAAATGTGTATAATTCAAGCTGCAGTTCCACACTGATTTCATGTGATTTTTAATAGAGGCATAGTTTGGACTCAATATATGAGCCAGAGCCCAGTCTCTTGGTATTTGTGGTTCCCTGCTGGTAACAGACTCTGGGTACGGGCATGGCACACACAAATAAGGAGTGTATTTTTCTTTCGGAAACACAACCTCCCTATTGGGAGCAGTGTTGCTATTGCTTATCAACCAGCACAGAACATGCTTCAGCTCCCTCTGTAGTGGCAGGGGGTCTGTGTGTGTGTGCGTGTGTGTGTGTGTCTGTTCTGACTGTGCACACCCCCACACCAAAAAATCTCTACCAATACACGACCCCTGGCCCTGGCTGTCCTTGCAGGTGGTCTCAGAATCACAAACACACTGAAAACATTGATCACACACACACACACACACACGCACACACACACACACACACGATCACACACTTCCTTTACTACACTCCCTTGAGTACGTGGATGGTATCTCCTCATCTCATCTCACCTCATACAATGGGAAAAATGTAAATCTATTAAATAGAGGATTTTCTGTCTGTAACTAAAAACAACAACAACAAAAAATGTTTCCTTCTGTCTTTACTATATGTTCTTTCTCATCCCTTTGCTAAACAGAATATGTAAAAAACTTTATCTGAAACTGACCAATTCAAAACTCAGACCTCAAAAAATGACTAAAAAAGTAAAGAGACCCTGATGAATAGAACCACAGATCATATATCCAAAATGTGGTTGACCTCAACAGACCCAACATTTGCAGAAGAATGATTCACCACTAATGGCTTTGGCAATACAACTGGACTCTATCTTATGTTATTACCTTTCTGATCAAGCCCTCTTCCAGGCCCTGGTAAGTGAGAAAATAGTGTTTGGTCTGACACCTGTTCCTGCAAAATAGCTCTCATTGTAAGGGTTGTGTACTTTCAATCAATCAGGACAGCTTCAGTGGCCTTAAACCTCAAACTATGTGGCTCTACCTGACCCTCTAGTGTCAGTTTTGCACATGAAAGGCTCTGCAGTCAAGTTGGCAATAATAAATATGCAGGTTAGGTTTAGGACAAGATTAGACATTCAGGTAAACAACATAAGTACATCAAGTGAAGTAAGTATGTCACACACAAGACATAAGTTATGTCATGTGCGTATGTAAACTTACTTACTTAACAAATCACTTGAGTCACATATGTGAAAACCGACTTTGGTCCCTTAGATAGAAAGTCCAGTGTATGTGTCATCAAATTCCCCCGACCACCCCACATTTTTGCTCTTTATACTATTGTAATGAGTGGCACATTAAGGGGCCGTCCACACAAAAAACCCTCTTTTGCAAAAATGCACACGTATTGCATCTTTTTGGTCGACCGTCCACACGGATCCTGAAAATGCAGCGCCTGAAAAAGCACTTTTTTGAAAACAGGTCTCAGGAGGGAGAAATCCGAAAATGCAGCCCTCGGCGAATCTGCATATTTTCTGAAACGATGACGCCATCGCCCCACACCTCGACCTCTAGCCTCCGACCTCTGAAACCCGTAACGTCTCACAACAACTACAACAACAACAATGGCGGCCGACAACATGCTTGTGCTCGTACTGCAGCAGATATTGAGTCTATTAGGGTTACTAGGGCAAAATATTCTGCTCCTCTGCCTCGGTCTCCCTGTATACGCCATCGTTGTCTTCTTCGTTTGGTTTCTCCTCTACTGTCTGTTTGTACAGAGCGAAAGCTTTCTGAGCATGCTCCGTGTCTTCTTCTCCGTTTTCGGTGAATGTCAAGCGCCACCTATAGGCCTGGAATATGAACTACAGCGTTTACAGTCGTTTTCAGTGGAGCCGTGCAGACGCAAATATTCTTAAAACGTGACGAGGAAGACGGAGAAAAGAGATCGTTTTCGCCCGCGTGGACAGGGCTACATGGTGTAGAATGTGTAGCGTAGGCTTCCTGTGCTGTGTTTGATAGGTTTGTAATGAGAATAGGCTGCTGAAAGAGACCGATTCACATCCCACCCTTAAGACACACAAACACACACACACACACATGCACGCTGTGTTTAGGCATGCAAGTGGTCAAGTTGTGTATCAGATATTAATGCCAAGAGCATACATTAAAAACAACCCAAAATTTTAGCATGCGCTCCAGCTGTTGTGATCACTGTTGCTGTTTCACATGAAAATGAAGCAGGTGGAGTTCTCAGAGCAGACAGTGCATTTCGGAGTCGCCCTAACCTACAAAAGATGCAGCGAGATACTAATCCAATTGATAAAAATCGCATGTGAACTTCCCTGCAATGAATAGCTTGCCAACACTGCAGAATTAAGTAAGTAAAATTGTAAATCACAATGACGCTGGAATCTTCGGTTGCTTCTCCTCCATTTGATGCAAAATGGCTGCCTAGCGGGAGACAAGATGCCATGGAATAGGTTTGGACAGGAGTTGGACATTTAAAGGCCACAGGGGGTCAATGCCTCAAACGTCATTCAGAGACCAGGACACAATGTGCCCCCTGAAGAGTGAGCAGAGGCCGTGGAATGATACTAGACTGGAGAATTGCTTCAAAACTCTGTGGCCCAGTATGGCTGATTGCAGAAGGTTGTAGCTTTGATTTATATATTTTTTTCAATAAGACACTGGCTGTCTGTGCAAAGGGTTAAACTCTGTAACACTGCAAGTGTTTTGAGTTTTTTTTTTATGTTTTGTTTTGTCTTTTTTTTTTTTTTAAATCTTACCACTGACATGTACATACTATATTTGAGGACTACATCTTCTGACACTGCGCTGCTTCTATATAATATGGTAAGAACACTGAACATTTTCCCAAGACTGTGACATGTTAATATTCAGACTTAATCAAAGCCGTCAGGGTTTGGGTGAGTAGGCTTGCTTCTGATGTCTTTGTTGCCACTGTAAAAATTAATTCATGTTTCATAGCAAACAATGGATTTTGGTATAAAAGATGAGTGCAAGACACAAAAAAGAACTAATAGTTGTACACCTTAAGGGAAGCTGTCGAAGCTCTTGCTGCGGGACTAGTGCACAAAGAATTGTATTGTCATTCTTACATATCACTCTTATATATTATATGTTCCTCTATACTCCACATTAGGGGGGGTTTGCCTTGTCAACTTGCCTGTGCATGCCTTTTCAAAATGGCTGCTGTCCCAAAAAGCACATTTTACGGAAAAAAGAAAGATAATCATGATATTCATATTTGGAAAAAAAAAATCGAATTTGTCAATTATTTATAAGTAAGTAAATATCTCAGGAATATTTGAGTGTGTTTTCAGAGCTGAGCCTATTTCTTTTCATTTGAAAAACAGTTAATTTATAAATGTCCTCTGTACTGGACGTCAGGACTTTGTACTTATGTTTGTTTCACATTTGTTCAGTAGACAGCTCTATGATGGAGGCAGAGAAGACTCTTAATAGAATCACTCTGGGACATTCAGACATACACCAATCAGGCATAACATTATGACCACCTGCCTAATACTGTGTTGGTCTCCCTTTTGCTGCCAAAACAACCCTGTCCCATCGAAGCATGGACTCCCCGAGACCACTGAGTGTATGCTGTGATATGATGAGTCGTCTTGCCATCACAATTTGGCCCTAGTCAAACTCGCTCAAATCTTTGTTTGCCCATTTTTCCAGCTTCTAACACCTCAACTTTGAGGACAACATGTTCACTTGCTGATATTTATCCATCCCACTAACAGGTGCCATGATGAAGAGATACTCACTGTTATTTACTTCACCTGTCAGTGGTCATATGTTATGCCTGATCGGTGTAGGATGATACCATGAATTGTCCTATGTCTCATTAGGAAATTACAAAAGGTTCAGGTGTAATGGTTACAAAAAAATAAATCTACCTCTGGTATTTGTTTTGTATTTGGTGCACTGGATGATGAGTCCAGTGGAACATTCCATGAATATACTTGACATTTAAACTACAGAGGACATGTTGTAAAATTTGAATAAACTTAAGTTTAAAATTTGTTTTCTTTGCAGTATATATATATATATATTTTTTTTTTTTTTACCGCCCCAACACTAAATTCATGAAAAAAAATAAAAGTTTTTTTTATACATATATAATAAAAAAACATATATATGAAACATGAACTATA
>JARJLU010000316.1:0-33495 GCA_030272975.1 Sparidentex hasta
ATATAATGACTTCTGGAATCTCAAACAGATAAGAAGGTTGTATTTGTCCCATGCTTGTTAAATGTGGGCAGTTAAATGCAGGGTGACACACTCCTAAGGCTAACTGAGCTAAATAGCAAATAGCAGCATCAGTTAGTCACAGTTACTCCTGTGATACGCAGCACCTAGTTTTGAGTATGAATTTGACAGATGGTCAATTTTAACATATTGCACCTTTAAAGAACAATAATCAGAATGACAGTTCAAACAAATAATTATACAAAACTGTGCATTGGCCCACTGTGTAGGCTGGTGGGCTGTGCTATTCACTATGTAATGATTGACATGCACAGGTATCCTCCTTTGAAATTCTTCTAAGAGCAGGTGAGCGCAGAAATCCACCAGGAGTCCACAAGGAGATGTACCAAAATTGGAAGTACATGCTTGATTAAGTCAGTCATGATGGTTTTTATTGAGGTGGAATGGAACATGGAGCAACAAAACAAACAAGCAAAAAAAAAGTAGCAGCCAACGATCAGACTCCACACACAGCATCACCACTTTTCCACTGAATGAATGATTATGACTGTATCAGATCAAACTGAATATGTGAATTAGACTCCGAACAGTCACAGAACCGTTACATGACTGTATGAAACAGTGCTGCTGTGCGACAGGAGGCCGAAGGAAACAGAAACTGCCAATAAATTCACAAGCTTCCTCACTGCACTGCATTTAGCTTTTCTCACCTTCTCTTCATTTTATTTACTTCAGTGTAGAGTAATTTCACTGAATTTCAATTCACCTCACAGATTAAACATATATAAGAATGATAACCATAGTAATGATAATAACAGGTTACACACGATGACTAAACTAAACTAACTAAAAACACTGTTTTTTTTAGGGAAGATTAAAAAAAAAAAATGAGAAAGAAAAAAGCAGGGCAGAGAAAAGAGAAACAAGAGAGAGAAAGTAAGAGGAGAGCATTTGGGAATCCGTTAAATTAAGTCAACGAGCTGAGGGAAGAAAAGGAGTCGGGGTGGGAGATGCGAGTGTAACAGATAGACGAGGAGTAAACCGACACTGAGCGGAGTGAGGCAGGAGATGAGGAAAGATCCAGGATGAAGATATTGGCGTTTCAGCTTACGATAGATAAAACAGGCCGCTGGGAGAGTTTCTCCCTCAGAGAGCAGCTGACTCTGTGGTGACGCTCCTTCATCTCTCTGACCCCCCGAGGAGTCACCAGCTGTCACTATTTTACACTCTGTAAACAGGAAGTGATGTAAACAAATGGACCACAAGTCTGCCTGTTAACACTGTCACATCATAGCGTGTAACACTGTAGTCGGAGGGTTTTAAATTGAACGTGCCACAGATCTGAAATGTCGACCGCTGAAGCTCTCGCCTCCACCCGACACACTAGAGATGTCCAGAGCCACGTACATCTGAGACAAGCTGTGACATGTCTGTTCAAAAAGTGTCCCTGTTATTTTGCTTCCTCCTCACACCTGACCTGTGCTTCAGAAGAAAGTGTGGCCTTATATAACGATGGTGGCAATCAGCTCAGACAACCATGTCATGGTGGAATCTTGGGTTGCTTGATGGGTCACACGCTGGACTCTCCTTCCGACCTGAATTTGTGTCCCGTTTGTCACCAAGAGTCAAGAGTGATTTCTTATGCTACGTTAATAAGTTAATGTAGGTAAAAGATGTAACTTACTTTATGTGAGTGACGTTACACATACTTCCTAGTTATGAGACTGAATGTACTTTTACTTTGTGTTGTTCTTCTTGTAATTCACTTTGTTTTGCTTGTTCAGAAACAATGACATACATTGAATGTAGTTGTTTTTAAGTTAAAATATGCAGTTTTGTAGTTTTGGTGCCTAAACCCAACCAGACAGCGACCACCCAAAATACAGGTTCAAAAGGCACAACATGTCATGATGTGTGAACTGTTTGTCAGCAAGCTGTATTTTGACAGTCTAACCAAATGTCAAATATTATTGTTGCTAATTTGACCCTGAATCCCCTCATGTTCAACACTAAATCTAGATCTAGATCTATTTGCAACAAGTTGGGAGTGAGAACGTGGTTGTATATTCACTGTATCATAAAAACCAAATTCAGAATGAACGAGATGAAGAGATGCAAAGGTTTTGATTCAATTGTTGTTGCTGTTAAAGCTTTTTTCGTTTAAGGGGTAAAATCTTACACTGTCTTTCTTGGTTTGTTTCACAATCATTTGGATTTTTTAAATGTTTTTCCTGCCTCAGCTCTCTCTCTTCATTATCTATATCTATGGTTATAATGTAGGGGGTCTATTAGCAGCTGGTTCAAAAGAGGAGCGCTTACACCTGTAAAGTGTGTTTGGTGCAGTGCGAGGTGACAGATTTAAACTAGGGTAGAGCTTTCACTGCTGCCCCACTTACATACAGATGATTCTTTTCTTCATCTGAACGTAGGCTGAGAATCATTTTGTCATCAGTATGCTCTCCATCTAGCAGAACCTGCTAAAATTGTGCATTAACTCTGTACCAGCTGTAATGGAAGGCAAAAGAAATGAAAAGAAACGGATAAATGGATGTCAAGGATGGATTCACCTTTTACTGTATTACATCCCGTCCAGTACCCTTTGTTTCTCAAACGCAAACTTCCTAACTCCACCACACAGAATCGAGCACCGACCCTGGGGCGACAGAGCCTTCTCAGTTGCTGCCCCCTTCCTCTGGAACACCCTCCCCAAACACACCAGAGACTGTACAGAACTCAATACTATCAAAACACTCACCGAAACGCACCTTTTTAAAATCGCTTTTAATGTATAACTTGTCTCTTTCTTTGTATATTTAGTGTGCTGTTTTCATATTTCTGTTTATGTGTCTTTGTGTTCCTTAAAAGCACTATATAAAATAAAATGTATTATTACACTGACCAATGAAATTTGCACTTTTCTTATCCACGTGTGATTGTAATTGTAATTGTACTTCGGCATCACAAATCGATTCACCAATAAAAGCACCAGAGAGGACAGTTTTCCACATGTGCATTGTGAAACACAAAATAACACTGTAACTTAGCGTGCATTACTCAAGGCCGAATGTCAGCCAGTACCCTGGACAGCTCCATGAGCAGCACTCTTGGCCAGTTTTATAAGCAGTGACACCAGGATCCTGTTTACACCAGACATTAACTTGTATTCTGTCTTTAGATTTTTTAAAACCTGAATATGGAGAAACACATGCTAATACAGGTGTAAATATCTGATTATAATGCAGGCACTGAGGAAAAGACAACACATTTCTATAGCAGGTTTAAATGGATCAGATGTCTTGAACATATCCAGACACAGATCACAAGTTAATTCCAGGTGAAATGTGCCTTATAACTACCAGTGGTGATGTATCTAAGAATTATTGTGACAATAAGAATAAGACAAAAATCATAAAACAAAAATGTTTGTATTCGCTGAGAAAACACGCCTGTGTGAACTTTTGCTGTAAAAGCATGAAATGTGCATATTTTCCTTTGTTCTCACTCCGCCGCAGCAGTCCACTGAGCACTTCAATGAAACCAGAATGAACTCGTGAATCAGGTTGATCAGATTTTCATGTGAACTCTGTGATATGAAACCAATCAGAGGAGCTCACATCTCATGAACGAGTCAATTAATAATCAATAGTCATTAGAGCAGAGAGGAGGGCGGGCGATCAGAGGCTGCAGCGCCGCCTGGGTTAGAGGAGCGTGAAATTACTGCATTCTGTATACTGTACACACACACCCACACACACACACACACACACACACACACACACACACACACAGAGTTGTCACACCAAGATGTGCAAGATGTGGGTAAGCCGCCTCTGACCAGCCTTAACAGAAATGCTCATATGAATTTTACATTTGAGACACATTGACATCTGAAAGAAGACCCACATCTAGGTGTAATGTGATTTTTCAGACATTCCATAAATGTAAAATGCAACTCACACAGTTCCACACATTCGCAGCTGGAATATGAACATCTGAAACACAGTCTGATCTGTTGGGTTGTGTGGCCATGCTGAAGGGCACCTCAGTGTTGGTAAAGACGGAGGGTTGCTTTTAAATTTTCCCAAAACTTTTGGAGCTGGCCCTCAAGACACAGTCTCACACACACACACACACACACACACACACACACACACACACACACACACGCACACACACACACACAAAGGTATACAGAATAAAACATCAATAATAAATTGTGGAATTAATAAATAAATAAAATCTAGTTGGAAAAATATATTATTCTTGGTGGAGTGTTGAGGATCAATTGAGGATTCTCACAGCCTGGGGAATGAAGCTAGGCGGGGGTGCTGCCTTTGAGTATCCTCTGGGCTCTGTGCAGACACCTCAAACTTGCCATCACACCCCCTCGCTAGCTTCCCAGGAAACTCACAAACCAATTGAATGTTCCATAAATCACTTACTCAGACTTTACTCAGCCAGTCAAATCTGAATATTGTATAAAGCATTGTGATACGAGTCAGACAGGCACACACACACACAGACTAGAGAAGAGAGGCGAGGCAGCAGTCAGAGAAAACAGACAGTGAAAACAGCTTTAAATCAAGGAACCACTCTTACATGTTCATTCTTTCTGCGGGTGGTTCAAAATGAGCCGTTATTAAAAGTGGCGAGGTGAAGCGCACACAACATCAAACACTATTGTTCTCTGTTCACCACTTCTCTGCACAATTGCTGATTTCCTTCTGTCATTGTTGTTTGTAATCGGGCTGAGGATGGTGGTGTCGTCCGCATAATTCAAAACTGAGTTAAACTACAATAACTTTTAATACCAACTAACTCATACTGTTTGCAAAGGTGACAGTAATTGTTCAATGAATGTAAGGCTAAAAAGATCAATCTGTTTTAAAACCAGGTGTAATTGATTTGCATTTCAATTATGTGGCCTGTTTTCAGCTGTTAGCCGTTCATTTGGCGTCCTTGTGACAATGTCAGGTGAGGTGTAGCTCAGCGGTACAGAGGAGACAGCGGGTGTAAATGAAGCCTCCCCTGAATGCCCAAGGTCACTTTGAAGAATCCAGTTTCCACATTTCATAATTCATCATCCCAACCTCAAGATTGAACCTGTTCCTCTCTGTAGATGAGCTGTGTGTGTGTGTGTGTGTGTGTGTGTGTGTGTGTGTGTGTGTGTGTGTGTGTGTGTGTGTGTGTGTGTGTGTGTGTGTGTAAATGGAGTAGGCTGCAGTGCTTTGTTATGTCCACTGTATCGATGGAGGACAGCAGACAGACTGTACATCACTCACAGTTCAGACAGTGGACGGCAAAGTCCTCTGTTTGTGCGCCCGTGCTCGTGTGTGTGTGTGTGTGTGTGTGTGTGTGTGTGTGTGTGTGTGTGTGTGTGTGTGTGTACGTGTGTGTGTGTACGTGTGTGTTTAGACAGCAGTGAAGACGTGTGCTACAAAGCCAAATAGGCCAAACTGCCAGGAGCTGTACACAGACAGAGTTGGATCAGGTTGTGACTTAAAGAGCCTGCAGGTCATCTTGTTTGTTTAGTCTTTTTTGGTTCCTGTCTGTAACTGAGCTGAGGTCAGTTACAGACCTCTGAGAGGACCCCCACTCAATTTAAGATGTTTTTTTTTCTTCTGTTTTTAACATCTCCAAAAGGAGGTGAGCAACATGTCTCACTCCCAACTTGTCAAATACAGCAGCATGGTCAGTGGAGTACAACGCTCTACCTGCCCCACTGAGTCAGTTTTACACATGAAGGGCTCCACAGCAAAGATAGCAACACCACATTATATGCAACATCAGACTGTCCAAATAAAGCTTTACGTAAGCTCTGGGTTAAAAAAAAAAAAGGGTTAGGGTTTAGGTGAAGGGTTTTATTTATTATTATTTATTTACCTAAGATATAAAATAAACATAAAAAACTCTATTTACTGACAGAAACTATGACACTCAAAAAACTGTATTTGTTGAAAAAAAAATGAGTCTACACTGTGTTAGCTCATTATAAACACAGGCTCAAAGTTGTTATTTGAATAGAGATATTGATCTTGTGTTTGTATATTTCCACATGCATTTCTGACATCTGCTAATGAAGGCCACGAGACATGGTTGAAAAGAAAATCTAGAGTTCTAGTCATCATGTTATGCTTTTAGTTTACGGCACAGACAGCTGTGATCTCAAGGCACCAACAAACAAGGTAAAAGCTCAAACAGTTGAAAGTGTTTGAACTTTGAGTTCAAAAATCCCAGTGGAGTCACGTTTCAGCTCCAGGAAAGTAGCAATTTGACCACAGTTGCTCCCTGTATTGCCACATCCAGGCTACTGTGCACGACCAGACTCCAGCGGCTGAACCCTGACTCTGTAAGGCTCTGGTCCGAGTCCAGCAGCTCTACATGTGCTGAGGCTGAAAGGTCAATTTCTTTCTGTTTGAGACCAGAGAAAAGATGAATGGGAAAATTAGGTGAGAGGAGATGGCCTCTGTGCTGAGAACACACACTCATCCCTCACTCTGCTCCTCCCTCACTTATCCCTCCATTGCCCCATGCTTCCACTCCTTTCCTGCTTGCCCTCCCACATTTTTATCTCTCTTTTGCCCCACATCCTTTCCTCGATCTTCACTCCATCCCTCACTGTATCCAGTTCTGCCTCTCTCTCTCTCCATTCCTCTCCCTCGCCAACTCTTGCCCTCCTCTTCTCCTCCAGTCTCCTCTCTCCCTTCTGTCCTTCTGTCATTCATCTTTCTTTTTTTTTCCTTTTTCCCCTCTTTTCCCTTTCACACATCCACAGTACCTGGGAGGGAGAGAGAGCAGCTGTTGCCAAGCAACCCAGCTGACCAACGAGGTGTGGAGAAGTGAAGGGTGGGGGGGAGATGTAGGAGGATCATGGGGGGAGGAGATGATGGACTGAGAAGGAGGGTAAAAACTGAGGAAGGAGAGGGTGGAAGGAGGTTAGATGATGTGAGGAGGGCGAAAAAACAAGGGAGGAGGAGGAGGACGAAGGTGAGGAGGAAGAGAAAAGAAAAAAGGAGGAGGATAAGGTGGTGGTCACTGCTCACTGATTGCCGGAGTCGCTCTGGCCAATCAATTTCAGCAGGTGCGTGACCAGAGCTGTCCAGCATCAATCACACACACACACACACACACACACACGCACACGCACACACACACACACACACACACACACACACACACGCACACACACACACAGGGGAACACCAATTAATTACAGACAGATTTGGGAAAGAAACAGAAGAGAAACAGAAACAGCAGAGAGCAGCGGAGGAGTAAAGGCGGAGAAATAAAAGAGTGGAGTTTGGAGTCGAGGCCTCCGATCAATCTGTGTGTCTTTAAAATTTTACTGCTGTCATCGAGCTGAACACCACAAACTAATTCAGTTTATGTTTAATCAATCAAGATCACTACAGTAATATGCATTAACCACACAGGAAGAGGACGAACAGTAATGCAAAGAGCAACATCATAATTAGCAGGCAGTAACAGTAGTGGATGTAGTAGTAGAATTAGGTCACATTGAAGAATGCAGTTTATTGGAAAAAGTTAAAGTTATTTATTTTAAACATTAGATGTCCTGTATGATATTCATTTTGATGTTCCTACTTTTATTGTATGTTGGATGTCTATAGAAAATGTATGTACATGCTTTAATGTTGAAATATGTGTATATATATATATTTCTCACATGCAGTAGGCCTACATTACTGCAGTACTTCTATTCACCCACTCTGTCTGAAAGCTTCGTTTTAGTGCCTGTCTCTTTAAGGGGGCCACTCCCAAAAACCCCAGTCCACTCCGATTGGTCAGAACTCACAGGCAGGACCCTGCACTGCCCACCATGTTTCCACATCAGCTCTGGGGGTGTGGCTGAGAACGAGCACGTATCGTTGTGACATCACAATTTTACTGAAGTCCTGACAGCTCAGAGGGAACGTCTCTGGATACAGGCTGCATGTCCCTGTGGATAATTACACAGTATTTACACAGCACCTGGACCTGGTTTATCAGACATGAATCTCACTTTCTACTCTGGGGCATTTAAAGGCACAGTTCACCCAAAAAAAAAAAAGAATAATTCATTTTCAACTCACCCATATATGGATGGAGGGTCAGATCAAATTTTTTAACTCCACAAAACATTTCTGGAGCTTCACAGCACAACACTCTTGTAACATTCTCTTAAACAGCCGAAGTAGATGGGGACTTGTTTTAAAGAATAAAAAAATCAACCGAAAGGAAATATTATATTAATATAATATTAAATGGCTCCACACAAGTAGTTCAGCATAATATCTCTAGACGCAGTCTCCCCGAGATCCAAAACTGATTTTAAATGATGCCTTTAAAGCTGCACATGCACTCACTCAGGTGGATAGTTTGTTAGTCCATCATTAGTCCAAAATGAATGTTTCAGTGTGTTGAATGTTGTGTTGAATGTTGTTTCATGTTTCATTTTTCAGTGTGTGTAAGTGTGACCTTACAAAATGCACATGTTAATTATTTTTAAGCTAACAGTAAAAAAAAAAATCAACCTTTATTTTTACCATCTGTTTAACATTGTATGTAATCCCTTTAAAAACACTATAAAATAAAAACAAAATGCTCCCATTGGATCAGGAGTAGTAGTTTCAGAGTTGTAGATAAAACCCCCCTCTCCTTTGTCCCCCTCCTCTTCCTCCCTGTCTGTCTCCGTCTGTCTCCCAGACATCAGAACTCGCCGGTTTTACTGATCAGTCTGTCTCTAAACAGTATTGATCCGTCCTTATATGAGCTACCATTGATCTGATCTGTTAGGATGATTTTACCCCATGAGATGAACACTGTAAAATATGACAAGCGCCACAAATCATCTCCCTCCCTATCAGCTTGCAGTCAGACCAGAAATGACTGTCAGTGATGAGAGAGCAGGACAGAAGCTTCCAGCCTCCGTTACATCCGTCCTCCGAGACAGGTGCCATCACAGCGCCACAGTCCCTCAAGCTGCTGAAAGGCCAGAGACGAGCCAAACTGTCTGCTTCTGGAAATACTCTCAAGAGCATCAAACTGTGTATTAACCCACCGCTTAAAATAGTCCCGACAAATGCGTTGCTTACTCCAGCTGTTTCTGGAAATTTTGCAGAGAAGTCAGAAACTGACTGAGACATTGTTGGTTTTGGTTTCTAGGATTTGTGGACAATTACATTTATGTAATTTATATATTATAATGTACTGTCAGTGTTATGGTAAGGTTACGGTTAGGCAACAACTGCAGTTGTTAAGCTTATTTTTATACCTGGGCTCAATGTTTACATGTCTGTGTGTAAATGATTAATACTCACTAAAGGTTTTGGAATCAGGCTAGTATATCTCCCTTCAGCTGGCAGCCAGGACACAGCTGCAATATAATCCTCTGTGGCAACTGTTACTGTCAAATTAACATCAACTAAAATCGCTTGTTTTTGTGAAAATGAATCTTACAGAGAGAGAGAACGTTTGGTTAAAGCAGAAATAGGAAACTTTCCCCTAGTGTTTCCCTGTGGTAGGCTATGATGTTGGCACTGCTCTTGCAAACATATGTAATGCTGTCAACCATGTCACTGTCCAAAGCAAAAACAGTGTAAACTGTAAGAATCTGAATCTGACCTGGAAACCCTGATCTCAGTGCAATGAGAGTTACATACCTGTGTTTAAGCTTTTGGTTCAGTGATTTGAGATTTATTTTCTTCACTTCCATCCTGATGTGCTGTGTTTCACTCTCCACTTCTTCCAATTGTCTGTTTTCCCACCCCGTCTTCTGTGTACACCTGTTTCTCACTACTTAATCACCCCGGTGTGTGTAAGCCAGTGTTTTCCCCTCGTGCCTCTTTGGTTCATCTGCTCCTGTGTTTCCTGTGTGCCGATTTCCCATCATGTTTTCCCACATTTGCTGGTTTGTACTTTGATTTTTGGACTTTAGTTTTCATCAAAGCACACTTTCAGTTTTAAACTTGCCTGCCTTATTGTCTGCGTTCGGGTCCCTTTCACACAGAAAGGTCAGTCTACCGGACCAATTGAAAAAAAACTTTGGTTTTGAATCCTTTATACACCAAAATGTGTAAACAGGGCCTGTAATTAGGTATATTGGGACTTCCCCTTTAAGGTCAGGGAAAGATTGTTGTTAGCAGCAGTTTAATTAAAGGGATTAATTAATCAGTTTTATTGGAAAAAATAAACATGACACATGGGCTTTCTGTACATATCAAATAAATGAATAAGTAATACTGTGCTGGAAAGGAAACACAACCTCCTTTAAATTTAACAAAGACGTATTTTATAGGGAATGTAAAAAACATAATCATATTAATACCAAATCAAATGTACTGAGTAACAAAGTATTGATTACTGTAGCTATGGAACCAACATCTCATGGTAGCCGACATTAAGATCTGAGCGCTGACTCTGTGTGACTCTTTTTTTTTTACAGTGTAAAGACCTCCCAGCTCATCAGGTGGAATAAACAGGGACAGTCCGACACATGAGGCAGAGCGACACTGACTTCATTTCAGAAAATGAAATCTGGGATGTTTGATTATGAGATGATGAGGGCGAAAATGAAAGTAAATGTGATTTGAGGGACGGAGTGAGTGACAGAGGAGTGGGAGAGAGGACCAGAGAATAGAGAATACAACAGGGACACACAGAGGAGATGAAGTCACTCACATTTTTATACCTGCTTTGTTTCCACCAGGTATTTCCCTGGATCCCACAAGAAATCTGCAGATATTAGAAAATACAATCAATGGGAGTTTGACCAGAATACATGAAAAGGTTTAATCATTTTTAAATAGTACAAAAAAACATCTCCCCTTTCTGCCTGTATAGATGGGAATGATGATTCTGCAAATTCACTCCAAGCATACAGGGGCATTTGTTTTCAGGTTCCAGGTGATATATTTGAACTATAACTCTTTGGACAGGCTTCAGTTTGATGCAGGTTGTCTTGGCCTTTTAATATCACAGAAGATGAAGGAGAAATGAATAAACAGCCACCAGGTTGAAGGCATGTGCCAATAAAACTGGAGCTTTTCAGGTGAGTTTACGTACATCCGTGCTGAGAATCAGTGCATTGCCCTCACAGCAAGACAAGGCAAATTTAGCACCTTTCAACAAGAAGGCAGTGCTTTACATTAGACATAAAGGCATTTAGACAACATATATAAGCAATGTTAGGCAATATAAAAATATGCCATTAGAGAAACATAAATAGGACTTATGAGAGAAGAGCAAAAGATTATAATAAGATGAAACAGAATGTGGCCTCCTGGTTGAAAATCAGATATATTTGATAAACCCCTGAGTCTACCTTGCTTCAACTTTCTTGCTCTTGAGGCTACACCACCTGACATTTTTATGCATAGTATTTGGACACATCTGTTATCCCCAGAACTTATGGGAATCACCTACAAGAAGAATTGGGCATGTGTACTGCATGCAATTTGAAAGTCTGATATTGTTATTTGCATGCAGACTGATGAGACTGGGCTGCAGTTTCATAGAGCTGTCTGAAATAGACACGATTTTGTACACCAATTCATCCTATTGATATCAGGCTTTTCCACTCAAGTGAAAACTTTGACCTGCTGTGCAAGGACAAGAGGAAGGACATCGCAGTGGTCATTACAGTTCATCGCCTGGGGATCTGGACCGTCTTCACTAAAGGTTCATGGATCTCCATTCAATATTTTCTCAAGATAATTTAGACTGTGGTTCATGTCCTGTGTCCAATGGCGTTAAGGTTTGAATAGTAAAACACTTCAAGTCAAAACTGACATCTTTAATATTTTACCATGAACAAGACAAAAAATTGCTTTGTTGCTTAAATAGAATCACGAAATTGAACTTGCCACAAGTTTTAAAAACCATTAAGTTGTCATGGAGCATTTTGCTTTTACGCCGATACATGTATGAACATTTTCTTACTTGACGCTGCCATTTAGTTCTAAATTAATTACTTTAACTGTTGCAAATGAGATTATCGGGATACTTTTTTAGGAGACAGGGCCGACACCCTCTGAGGCCGAACCAGCCCGGAGGTTAAACAGAGAGATTGTGGACCGAAGGATAGAGAAGAGAAACAGACACATTAATCATCTTCAGAGGAAATGACCTGTAAAAATGACAATCAATATCTATCCAAATATTAGCTCACACACCCCATCAGCGCTCTCACTCTCAGTCTGAATTGCTTAATCATTGACTGCGACTCAGCGGCACAATTTAAGTGGACTTTAGTAGACTGTCTGTCTGTCTGTTGGCACACACACACAAACACACCCTCCTATAGCTGCTTTGTAGCTTCCAAATTTAACCAGTTTATCCATTAATGTCCTGATATCACTTTTTTGAGAACAATGGCCAATGGCTGATCTATTCAGAATTCCACTGTCAGCTCTGCACTGATGGTGCAACATTCTCTCTGGTGAACATATCTGAGGTCTTGGTACTATAAACATTTTTGCTGTTCTGCAGCTTTGTCCATTTAAATGTAAGTAATCAGATATGGTTAACTTACGTATGGCTGTTTTTAACTGGGGACTGAACATGCCATCAATGTAACGTCAGATTTTTTTTTGCTTTGATGTTCATTAGCTAGCCATCTGTGGTTGGTCAGCTTAGATATGTGGAATTATTAGCTAAAATAGTTGTTACATTCTATAAGTTTAGAATGTGGTTTTTTTGGGGGGGGGGGGTTGCTTACTAGTTTAGAGTTGTAACACAGCCCAGGTCAGAATGTAACACTGTGAGATTCATTTACGTGGCTAGCAAGCTGAATAGTAGCATGTTTGGGCAAGCAGTCACACTAGCCCACCATGCAGGCTTTCCTATCCATCCGCCAGCAAGCTAGCTTTATCACCATCTCTGTTTTTTGCTAGGTTTAAGTTAACAGTGCAACTAATTTATAAAACTAATACAAAATATGGATTACTGCAATTGTCATTGCCTCAGTACTTTCACAGTTGCCAGTGAAAGAGATATCCCACAGAAACTGTGTAGCCAAGCAAGCAAGCAAGGCTAGCCCTTGAGGCTAATGTTTGTTAGCAAACTGCTGACAGATAACAAAAGTAACAGTCAAAATCTCACCAACCATTTTTTCATCCAGACTCATTTATTCTGATTTTTATTTTATTTGTCACTGCAAAGTATTAACATTAATATAGTGAGTGCAGCACTTCTCCCTCTGCAGTGAAAGCCCTGTAGAGTCTGATGTGTAATCTTCTGTTTATCTAGTCTTGTAGTGTGTGCAGGTTTGAGATTAGAGAGAAGAACAGATGAAGATTCTCTTTATGTGCATGATGAATCCCAATTTCACAGTCTGTCAGGATTTTAAAAGTCCTCTCGTGTGATCCCAGCTTCATCCTCTGCGGGTAGTCATGAGATCTAGTGAATATAGCTTCTTTAAGACTAAAACTGTGTGTTTTGAGATTGCTACCTGTTAATATGCTTTGTTAGTATAGGAGTATTTTTATTCCATTCAGCTAATGTGGCTAAACACTGTAACATACACTTTCACAATGAAATTGAGCCTTTGAGTTTTGTCCTGACAGGTTGTAGATCTGTTCTCATTGTTAAGATGACAAAATCCAGTTTTTGCCACTGACATGGTGTCTTTGCATTTCATGGCGCCTGCAGTATAAACTAGTGAATGGTTTACCGTTTAAAATAAATGCTAACTGGGTTTTTTAGCATCCTGTATGACACATTAAATATTAACGCTAACAAAAAGACACGATTCTGTTCTAATACCCCATGGTAACAAAAGAGATATGACATTCCTCTACTCTTCTGTCCTTTTTTCTTCTCTTTCTTACCACCACCCCCAAACCCCCCTCTTCCTCCTGATATGTAGTAATATGTAGAGATGATGACCTATTGATTTCTGCTGGAGGGATGTTTGACAAGCAGGCGGCAGCTGGAACACACTCAGGTTGTAATCTCACTTGTTCTGTAATTAGCAGTTGACTTATTACACAGAGACTGGGGCTGTGACACTGCAGAGCTACAGGGGCTGGCTGATGCTTCCATTGCATTTGATTTTATTTCATTTTTGCGTGTCTTCGAACATTTGAGATGTCATTCCATGGCTTCAGTATAGCAAATTACTAAAAGAAAAATACAAAGTATTCCAGACATCAGGAAAAGCTCTGAAACTGCAGATGATAGCTGCTTTGACCCCCATTTGTGACAGTGAGGTAAATTTATTGAATGAATATAATTTAGTAAAGTACCTTTGCTCGGACATTTTCATCAGGCGATGGTCGCTTGACCAAATGTAGCCATTCAATAAATGATCGTTTCCTGCCGTCATTATCTGATGCTGTCAATTGTATCAGTTGTTCACATCAGCCAGTCACATCTATCTGACAGCACAGTGACACACCTCCACTGTTCTGTCTGTCATTGCTGCTGTAATCTTTATTCAGTTCATTCATGCTGCTGTTTTGCGCACCCCCTCCATCCTTCCAACAACGCCCAGTCTTCCCAGATCCACCACCGCCCAATCTTCACAGCTGATCCGACTTCATCAGCCACCGCCAGCGTCTGAGCTCCATGAGTGGATTTTTCTTGCTGCTACTTGGGGCAGTTGTCCTTCTAATAAACATTTTCTTTACTTCACTTTTTTTGCTATTTTTTTTTTAACCCCAGTCTTTTATTTTGCAGTAGTAAACTTTCCACAATTGTAAACATTGTGGGTACATTCTGTTTTTTATTTATTATAATTAATAAGTGAGAAAGTATGTGATCAGTCAGTGTTTCAGTATTTAGTATGAATATTGAAATTGTAATAATTAAATGTGCTATATGTTGTTTAAGAAAATAGTTTAAAAAATGATTTATTGCAGTAATTCATATCTTTGCACTTTACTCTCTGTCCAAAGGGTCAGGTCCCTAAACATAGAAGGTGTCCCGACACATAATATATAGCCTCTTTTGAGAGAGTTTGTTGACGATGTCATAGATGACAATGTAAGAGATGATGAGACAAACTACTGTAACAATAAGTCATGAAAATAAATTTTAGAAATGGTTCAACAGTTAAAACAACACAGACTGCTCTGCTGCTCAGTTTGTGCAACAATGCACCAATGGAGTGACTTTTTACAAACTTAGAGTGTATGGCCTTGCCAACTGTTCAGTCATTATGTATGGCAGTGCTTTCAGCTATATGTTTACATCAGCAGGCTAGTAGGCTAACAAAGGCTATGCTGACATGGTGATGCACAATAGCAGCAGGTTCAGTGTTCTCCACGTTCACCATCTTGTTCAGCGTACTGGCATGCTGGGATTTGATAATTAGCACTAATCACGAAGAACAGCTAAGGCGGATGGGAATGTCCTTAGATTTGCAGCAATTTGTGAGCAGAAGACAGACAGACCCTATGGCACCACATGAAAAGTAAATGTGTCTCCAAAGTTCTCACCGTTCATCCTGAGGGAAACATGAATTTCGCTTCTAAATCATGCAGGAAATCTAGACAGGAGTCGTCGACACATTTTGCTCTAAAGCAAAAACATTATCTGCATGTCGGTGCTAAGTGAAATGTCAGGTGATCAACAAAGTTACAAGATACATGTTATTATTAGTAATGTCGAGTCTGCATCTAATATTGAGAGTTAGTTCTAATTACTGTATATTCCCATTAACAATTAGGGTGGAGTAATTAAATCAATGCACTGAATAAGTACAAGAGTAGTATCCATACATAATACAACTCCGTAATATGAGTACAATACATTGTCTAGTCTCTATATAGATGTATTTTACTGTTTTGGATAAACTAGTGACTAGGATTTAGACTGTCCTCTGCTGCTTTGAAGAGATTTAAAATGTGTCTGTGAAAATCGACATTGTAGTGACAGAGTCACACCAGCAGCATGCTCATCATTACTAATTTATATCTGATTCTGTCGGCTAACACACTCGAGACAAACACGCACGCTCACACACACACGCAAGCATGCGCGCAAACACACACACAGCTTTAAAGCATAAATCTGTAATCTACATTACGAAGATACTTTATGTAGGTTTTGCTTAACAATCAGACTTTGTTTATGGAGTAGATACAATCACTTTGATTAGAGGGGAACACTAAACACCGAAATACTGCCCTGAGAGACAGAAACACACTCATACTAACAGAAGGCCAACGCATGACAGTAAAAAAGGTAATTTGTCATTTTACAACACAGGGTTGCATGATGAAATTCAACTTTGCATTTCCTTCCTCCAATATCAAGTTCTTATAAATAAAGGAAGGAACTTTTGAATGCCGCAGGCTGCAATATAAGCCATGAAACTGCTGCAAGAGCAAGAAACAAAGCCAGTCACCTTAGCCATCTACAAGGCAATGTGATGATGACCTTGATGCGGTATGCCAACAGAAGAAAGGGATTCTTCTTTCATAGGTGATCATTCATGTGAGTTTAATGTTGAATCATCAGTTATTTGGAAAAAAGGTGTTTTCATCTCCTGTTAGGTGCATTAACTTTTATCATGCTTATTGATGAGTCTGTCATACAGTCTGGTAACATTATGTGGTAATTACTGGACTGTTTCTGTGTTTTACTAACGGCTTATAAACAACACAATTTTGTGGCGGTCGTTTTCCAGCCAAAAATATAGAGTATGTATAAATAACTCAAAATTGTAATTTAGTACAGTACTTGAGTAAATGGACTCCTGCTGAAGTAATTAATTCTTTATGTAGTTACATTCTGCCAACTGGAGAAAGAGCAGCATATCTTGTGTGTGTGCGTGTGTGTGTGTGCGCGCTCGCGCGCGTGCTCGCGCATGTGTGTGTGCATGTGTGTAAAAATACACACAGAGATACAAAGACTAAATCATACATGCACAATGTATGCATGTGTTTTCTTGTGTGTGTGTATATCTCATATGTGCACATGTGCACAGGGCTGTAGAAGTGTGTGTGTGTGAGTGTGTGTGTGCGTGGGTGCGCGTCCTCTAACTAAATGGACGGGTCTAATCACCTCAGAGGGAGGAACCTCTTCCCCTTCCGCCGCCTCTTAACATTAACGGATATTAACGGCCCCCAACGCTCCTCCGTTTCCTACTGAGAAATGAAATACATCACTAATGGTTTATCACAAACACGGCTAATGCTTTATGCAGACCTCTTACCATTAATAAATGATGGCATGTAAAGTGGGGGAGGGGTACTGTGAGAGCTGACGGGGCCTTAAGGGGGAGCGTTGGATCAGTTTCAGATATTAAACAGAAAAAGGAGAGCTTGATTTGTCTCGTTTTGTGGCGATGAGGTGATTAAATCAGTTTGTACCATCTGTGGGTGCTCAAGAATTAAGAGATTTTTTACAAATTTGTAGAAAATGCATTTAACAGCAGTAGGAGCTCTGGTTTATGGAAACAGAGTTTTGTCTGCTGATCGTACAATAAAGAAACATGTTCCCTCATTAACGTTATATATCCTCAATCGGTTAATATGTTCCCTCATTTTACTAAATGAGGTTCTGAAGTTACGTAGGGGGGATGTAAGATAACCTTTCGTTTTTATGAAAAAGGGTAAAAGGGAATCTGTGTGTGTGGAAAACAGGGTATTTTTCAAACTGGGTGTTTTTGCTGTTCTAACTATGGCTCATTCTTACTTTGCACTCACCAACTTTGTTGTCAAAACGTGTAGATTTGTATAAGAAAAAAAAACGGAGGGGGCAAGATTGCAAAGGACTTTACCTGAGAAGCTGGTGATGTTCCTGCTCTGCACAGGAGCATGAACAGTGACACTTGTTGATGACAGACAGGAATATCTAGACGTCTCCACGGATTAGAGTGTTTCCAGCTGTTTCACTACGACACATTCATGGCTCTGTCCGACGTTTCAGTGCTTTCACCTCCAAAAAATCAATTGGGAAAAAAAAAGAAAGAGGCTGGCCGGCGTCACTTAACAATGAGCTGTTACAGCTCGTGTTAGTAAGCGATCATAAAAACATAACATATACATATGTGCGGTGGTTTCACTCGGGCCTGCCTGTCCATCTACCTACATAGCTGCCTCCCAATGTGCACTCTAGACTGCGCAAGGCGATATAGTTTGTGGTTATACTGAGCTGAATGCATGACAGAAAAAGTGGAGCTAAAATGTTGCAATGCTAACATGCTTTGATGAATACTAACAATAGCAATGTTCACTCTTTGCGTTGATCATGATAATGATAGGTGTAGTTAGGTACGGTTAGCAATCTCGCTCACAGTACTCAGCTTCCAAGCCTGTTGCTCAGCAGCTGGCTCAGTAGACTGCGTTCAAACAAATGGAGCGGCTGCTGCAGCAATACACTCATTCAGCGGCTAATGTTAACATAAAACAGACATCAATAGCGGTAAGACTGAGGTACATTTGTGACGGCTATTCTGCCCATGTTTATATGATTGTGGCATTTAACAGTTATTTTTGTATTATTAGACTGAAGAAGCTAAGAGAGCTTGTGGAACATGGTGAACTAGCCACTGAAACATTTCCCAGCAGGCCAGTGAGTACTGCGGGGCAGTTGGTGTCTGTGTGGTCAAGCAGTGCATGTTCATGTGTTTTGAATGAGCGGCTAAAAAGGGAGACCTGAGAGGAGGGCCTGGGATATTTTACGGCTGGATACGGGAACATTTAGCTTGTTCTTGCTGGTTTCTACAAACCACAACGAACCGCACCACAAATAAACTCTGCTCTCCCACTCCAACCGCTGTCCTCACGAGCCTCAACCGGCTGCCTGTCTCCCAACACATCCAACGCAAAGTTCCTTCTCCTCGCCTCCAAAGCCCTCCGTAACCAGGCCCCCCTATACCTCGTCAATCTGCTGCACCGCTCCACTTCCTCCCACAGCCTCTGCTCCTCTCATCCCGACCTTCGACTGACCACCAAACTTGGGGCGACTTGAGCCTTCTCCATAGCTGCCCCCTCCCGCCGGAACTCTCTCCCTAAACACCTCATAGACCTCACAGGCCTGTCCACGTAAATCACTGACTAAAACCTACCTTTGCAGAATTGCTTTTAATATCTGATGATGTTTTTGATATCCTAAAGGGTCTTTGGGTATCATGAACAGTGCTGTATAAATGAATGTTGGCTGTTATTACCCACTCCAGTTGTAACAAAGTTAGCAGCAGCACAGCAAGAAGATTTTTCAGGACATGTTTGATATCTGTTTATATCTGTTGATATAAAATCGTTTCGACCTTGTGGCGATCTTATTTTATCACACCACCATTTCCAGGCTTAGACTGATGCAAAGTTCTTTGATGTTATTTCAAAGTCAAAATTCAGCTGGCTTCTATCAATTTTCTCTGTGAGTGCCGAGCAGTGAAGACTTAGTATAGTACCATCCACAGGTTTTGACTCTAATCAGCCCCTGTAAAGAGATGAAGACTGGTCAGTTCAGCGAATGCCTTCAGACTCAGCCTTTATCCTTTGTGGACCCTAATTTTCACCACACACACACGTTTGACCCATGTCCAGTACCGTACATGCTCGCCTGTGTCCTCATTAACCCAGCCTGGGAGGCCGCCATTCATCTCGCTGCTCCTGTCTCATTCCCTGTAATAACATCCTCGCCCCGCCGCCTCGTTTAACTTTTTCAATTAAAAGAGGAGGACCACTCTATTAACCCCACGCTCCCTCCTGCCATTTTTCCAGCCTAACGTTGTTTTGGAGAGGGCCGCGGGGACGGCCCAGGTGGCAGTATTTTACCCAGAAGGCGGCGTGGCTCTGCGTGCGGTGACAGCTAACGGCAGGCGTGGAGGTGAATTATGGAGCCTGGATGGAGAGGGCAAGCCATACGTTTGTGTCTCGTCCTGCTGTTGATCTGAGAGGAGGGGGGGAAGATACACGAGGAGGCACCGCAGAGGTCAACACCTGTCCCTGCCCGTCTCCCTACCTGTCTGTCTGATACTGTCCTGTCCGTCCTTCTCTCTTAGAGTCTGTGTAGCTGTTTTTTCCTCATCTCTCTGTTACAATTTGTGTAACACTGTCCCTGTGTCCATGTATTTTCATATTTTTGTCTTTCTGTCTCACTGTACCGGTCTGGCTTATGTTGTCTCTATGTCTGTACCTGTCTCACATGAACTGTTCTTGTCTGTGTGCCTCTTACTAGAGCACAACAGCTTGTTAGACGACAGCATTCATGCAACACTGAATGTTCGAGATAATTAATTCATCATCATACAACACAGAGTTGCACGACGAAATTAAAGTTTGCTACACAAATTACAGAACATATATACAGTTATTTAGACCAAAATGTATTTAAAACATACAGTGCATGTTTGCAGCTTGATATGAGAGGCTGTGCTGGAGACGGGTCTCTGTGGGCACAACAGTCTCTGATTTCACGTTGTTTCGCGTGTTTGCATTTTGTCCATTACCTTTTCCTGTGATGGGACATCAGCCAGGAGCAGCTTTAAACCAGATCAGCACGGCTCTTATTCTTACTTTCTTTCTCACCGGGGCAGGTCAAAAGACACCGTGGGTTGTGATGCTCCAATGTAGGCTGCTCTCAGTCCAAAACATAGGCGGTACGTTATTTGGCAATAGAGAAATTAATAAAATGAAAAAAACAAAATGTAGCAAAGTTTGAAGGAACTGCGGGCCGATGCGCTCCTGCGCCACTGTTGCCATGAGCGTCTGTTTCACCCGTTTTCAAAAACTTTTCCAATTTTGCCAATCCAGAGTTGTTAACAGTGGCTCATTGATCCGAAGCAGGCTGGCCACACAGGATGCTTGTGGCGTTTGTGGCGGCTGCATCGCTGAGCTGCTGCTGCTCACTCGTGCACGTGTGTCCACATAGCCGGCATTGCTGCTGCAGCTCAGCTACTGCCTGCACGCTCTGTTTACATGGAGTTAACCTCTGATATTCATCAATGAATGCGATGACGTGATTTTCCTTTGAATCGAAGAGCGGGAAAGTGGTTGGGGAAAAGAGATGGAGGGTGGTAGGGAGATAATCAGTGTACATGAACGAAACTGCCCCTCACCTGTTGTGTGTATTCTCTTCACTTCTGTGGGATATTCTACTGATACAGACATCAAAACTATAGTGAAGCACTGCCATGAAGTTGATGTGACTGTCTTCAGGTCTGTTTTTGCAAAGAAGTGCACACGTGTCGCAGTAACAACAGGACTGCACACGAAGCGCAACTGACGCAGCCAGTGTGGCTGCTCCAACCTGTTAACATGGATGCTGAAATGAAAAGACAGATATTACACTGTGCACAGGCGCTGCAGTGGCTTTGGTAATTATGTGTTTATTAGTAATAAAGTCAATGTCTACAATTCATAAAGCCGTTTCACTCTGTACATGTCTGTCTTTCACCTTTCTGTCTGTTTTTCACTTTTCACTTCTCTCAGCTGTCCCTCCCTCTCCTCATCCTCTGTCGACCTTTCCGTTTTTGCCTCGGCGTCCCTGTTTCTCTTCATCTTTTTTTTTTAATCTTTCCGAGTATTTCTCTACATTAGGGTCTGTCTGCCTGTCTCTTTAACAGATAGTGGGTCAGGCCAGAACTGACGATGTCCGAGATGAGCTTCAGTTATTAAATCCGTCGCCGTACAATTAAACATCCTGACAGATGACATCACCGTGACATCATCAGCATGTGTCTCACCCTGTCTGACTGTGAAGGTCACCTTGCTCCGGATGAACAGTCCATTTCTGCAGAAACACTTGGGGCAGACCAAAAATCATTACTGGGGTTTATCTGTGGCGGTTCACCTGTGTCATTATCTGCAGTATTTTACATCAGCTTTAACATTTAACATGCACAATTTACATTTACTTTGACTGTTGCTAAACTGGCCTCACATTAAGTTTAGAAATAACATACACAAACATTTAAAATACTGTGAGATAAAGTAATGTATATAAATTGCTTTGGGAGTCTTTGTCTAGCAGGACCCGCCCTCCTCCGCCTCTGACTGGTCGCCTTCATTCTCTACACTTGATTCAAACTGTTACTCACAAAGAGGTTGGCGTGAAACTGCAGCTCACAAGCCACTGTACCATGTCTGCTGCACAGATGCAAACCATCAACACCAGAAAATCACTGAACATAAAGGGAGGGAATATCACGCTAACTAGCTGATTCTTGGAGCGTGATTAGACAGTAAATTCATCACGGCCCACTCACGTCCTGTCCTCCCTCGTGTTCTCGAGCGGACTACCAGGGCCGCAAAAATCTCTTAGCTTTTGTTCAAGAAGAATGCGCCAATCAGCTGAACGTCACCGCTTTTATCATCTTCTTCCATCAAATGGATTCATGGATGTATTTAGCGGTAAGTACCAGGGCCACAGAATCACTGAGGCATTTAGCACAGAACACCAGGACCACAAAGCTGCAAAGGCTACCATCATTAGAAAAAGTGTGTGTGTGTGTGTGTGTGTGTGTGTGTGTGTGTGTGTGTGTGTGTGTGTGTGTGCGTGTGAACAAGTACATAGCACCATCGGTCAATGGCGTCTCAATAGATGGCAACTACACCTGGTACAATGGTAACTGGTCACAACAGAGATGGCAACAGCTGTAATGTAGCTTCAGTATGCTCAGAAGACTTTAAGAAAAAAAAAGTATTTTTTTTAATCAAAACTCAACTAAAATGACAAATATCAAATGACTGAAACTTAAAAATTGTCATCAAAAGACGAAGACTGGAATCAAATCAATGTCAGGTGCCAAAATGACCACTAACAGACACACACTCACACACACTCTGTTTGACGTACAGTCATGCAATTAGGCCTTGGATCCATAGTAGCTCTGCCTGTATAGAGCTCAACATGCTGTCTATTGATTGGCCTGTGAGTAGAGAACAGACCAGAGGCCATGTTAAAGTAAGTGCGTGTAAAGGCGTGTGTGTGTGTGTGTGTGTGTGTGTGTGCCTGAGAGAGAAAGCGAGAGAGAGTGGGACAGAGACAGGGCGGGATGAGGAGGGCCAATCAGAGTGAGCAACGCAAAAGACGGAGAGACAGAGAAGAAGAAACAGATTGAGGAAAGATGTGATGGAGGGAGAAAGAAAGAAAGACAGAAATAGAATCAATCATATGCTGTACGATTTAGGTCGATAAATCTCTGAGTGACACCGCTGCTTGTTCACAGACTCACTGTCACCACACCAGTTTCCTGTCTGCCTGTCTGGTGCAGGCTATTTATGTCTGTCTTTACATTCGTCTTCCCGTCTGTTATTTAGATGTTTCCCTGCCACTTAACCTGCGAGGGGTCACTGCAGACTGGAAGTTGCATAGAAGTAACATTAAAGGACTTATGAATATGTGATAGGTTTGTGTAACGAGTCAAGAAGAGTGACGTTCATCAGTGTTAGTCTCTTAGATCAAAGTTATTTTGGCTTCATTAAAGATTGATACTGGCTGATTAAAACATGGGTCTGATTTATGAAGTGTTGTCGATCATTCCCGCTGTGGAAAAACTAAAAAGTTTTGCCTCCTAATTCAGTTGCCGAGAAAGAAACGCAAGCCGTGAAACGATCGGAACGGTGTACACTGTGTTAAGCACAGGAGGCATTTTTTTTTTAAAGTGGGATGTCAGTTAATTAGCTGCTGGTAAATTATGAAGAAAAAGTACATGCAAAATGAAGTGAAATAGCAGAGGCACTTTTCCTCTTCCAGCAATCCAATGACTTGATGGGATCCGGCACAACCCGTCAGCTTCTCGGTGACGCTGTGTGACATGCTCTGGATGGAGAGGCTCTAACTGAGCGACGCACTAGTCTCGCATGACTAACTAACGTTAGCATGTCTGCACTGGTTAGCTTGACTTTCAGTTGATCATTCTTCTCTCCTACCACGTGTTTCGTTGCAGCAGCTCTCCGTGTCGTAACACACTCGAGCTAAAGATAACGAACTAGCTCCTCGACTCCCTCGAAGCAGCGTATGTCCTCGGACCAGCACACTTTCCTCCCTCCAGCGACATGATCTCAGGCTGGCATTGGCTCCCAATATGGGATAGTTAATGGCGGCTAGTTGGCTACTTCAACTAAATAAAAGGGTAGCATCATATATTTTAACTTAGATTTTACGTTCTGGAGAAAATGTTCCCACGCTGAGCTTCTTTCAGCCCACTTCACTTTTGACCTCAGACTGCTCTTGTGTAGCTGTTAGCAGACAGTGTGTCCACATGCTAATTCACCTGTAGACTGTCATATGTGACCAGTCAAACATATTCTCTGTGGTTAAACAATTAACAGTAAACCGCTGAAATTCCTGTAAACAATATTTTTTCCATATAATCCCGTACAGTAGGCTTATATTACCTTAACCATCCCACAAGTTGCACATATGTGTGGGAAATATCTGGCTCAAGCCCAGTCAGCAGTACATACCGTATGTAGCCATCATGATCCATTAACAGATCTGCTAACAACACTTGTCCTTTCAGTCTCCTCAGTCGATGGTCATCGGCCAGAAAATAGAAACATGCTTTAATACCAGTCAGAAGTTTAGACTCACGTGAGGAGAACATGTGTCCAAACTTCTGACTGGTACAGCAATTTCTTTGTTATCAATAATATAATGAGTCCAGTGTTACTGAACAACACTAAGACACTACAAAATGACTACACATCGGATAAACCAGTACTTTCCTTTAATCGAGCCATACGAGTCAGAAACATAAAAGCAGATCAGCACTGGCCGCTGAGTCTTTTGACTTGTATGAGAAAACACCATCAGCCGCGTCATTCGAGCCCATTTCTGTCCAACACTGTGAGCTGATGGAGCAGCAGCACAGCTGTTTGAAGGTGTTTGGACGGCCTCCTCATGTGGGACCAGCGCATCGCATTTAGGTGCTGCTCTTGTCCTCTAAAACCCCTGTTCAGGCCATTTTCTTTGTGTGTGTGTGTGTGTGTGTGTGTGTGTGTGAACAAACTAATTCCCTATCAGAGAGAGAGGGCATGGGAATGGGGCAATAGAATCACTGCAAATAGAGCATGAGGGCTGGCTTCACAACAGGAGGGAAAGGACAAAACACACACACACACACATCCAACACCCATACACACAGCCAGTGTAGTTGTGTGTATGCCAGGTACAGAGGCTCTAATATGGTTTGTGTGCCTTTGTTGTTGGGTTTTTTTTTGGGTTTTTTTTTGTTTTGTTTTTTCGATTAATTGTTTGATACGGTCAATCAGTCTCAACACTGATTTCAACATGTGCACACTGTGCTTCAACACGTACTCCAGCGCTGAAATCTTCCCAACGAGCCAATTTGACCAAGCTGCTACATGTCCAATCAGAGCACAATGAGCTCCCAGGTCACATTTGATCAGATTCAAGTCACATCTCTAGATTGCTCAAGTACTAAATCACTCTGCTGATGTCAGGGAACTACAGTGGGTGAGAGCGCTCAACACACTGCGACTCAAGAAAACACACCCACAAAGACAAGACACAAGCAAATTGATTTATTTGACTTTTTTTTATGCAGGAAATAGCTGTTAATGTTCTCTTGGTCATTTCTTCATTTATAACAGGCTACAGTCTGTCTGTCATCACTGGTGAACCTGGATATTATTTCTGATTAACAGTAGTTTTCTGTCAACTTTTAAAATTGACCAGAATTTTCAATTCCAAATGTTAACAGATTCAAGCTATGTATGAAGCCTTAAATAACTTAATTTGTCACAAACCATGGCAACAACAAGTGTGTCCAAGTTGTGTTCAGAACTCCAGTTCCTCAGCACATATAATGTATCCCACTGGGTTGTGTGAATTTGCCACATGTTAATTCCTCACCTGTTAGAACTGACAGCAGCTTTCCAGTTCTGAGATTTTTGGTTTGGTGGAGCTACACATTAAAGAGACATTTCACAAATTTAGGTTTACCCATCAAGCCAGTGCTTCAATTGTATTGAACGGCAGTGCAACAGAACTGAATCTTATTTACCAATCAACTAGGGTTATTTGAAACTGGGTTACAAAACATCAGAGTTGTAATGCACTCCCAGGTGTTCAGGCAACTCATCTCATCTGCTATGTTCCTATCAGAATGCTCAAGAGAATATTAATATAGAGCAGAATTATATGTTTTGGCATACCACAGTTTGTTTGTTTTTTTTACCTTGTTTGTGTGTTTTAAAAGTGTGTTCTGTCCATGTGAAGGCAGGTATTAGAAAAGGTTAAAATGGAGGCATGGGAGAGAAAAACAGAAAACAAAAAGAAACCACAATAATAGCATCTCACGCCTGTGTGTGTGTGTGTGTGTGTGTGTGTGTGCGTGTGCGTGTGTGTGTGTGTGTGTGTGTTGGCGCGTGTAGAGATGGGCTGAAAACAACAATGGATCAATAGGTTTACTGTGGCCTCTAGCCAGCGGCTCTAACACTCTGCCTCTGTGTGTGTGTTTGTGTGTGTGTGTGTGTGTGTGTTTCTCTTTCCTTTGCTCTCATCAATACTTCCATTCGGTCAGCCTGAGGGCCCCGGGCCCCCCCACAGTGATCACATTTATTTTTAGAGGGCCGACAGAGTTTCACTGCAGGGCAGATTACTGCTCCATGTGTTTGTGCTGCAGCAGCACTGTATACGGTCAGCATACGATTCATACTGAGAAATGACACAACACGTTTAAGCCTGTTGTAGAATGTTCCTTTTATTACACTTCATTCGTTAGCTGTTATGTTTTTTGCCTGGACAAGTCATCAGCTCAGCAAATGAGCAACGTATATGTCCCACAAAGCCCTTTTCAAAAGCTGTGATAACAGTTGCTAAGAACAAGTAGCTTAGCTTTAGCTTACCCATAAAATGTATGTAAGTTGACGTACAAAATCTGTATATCTGTATTCATCCTCACTTGTAAGTATTTCACACAAATCCTGCAAGATAGGAAGATGACATCCCCATTCTTGACCCTGCCAATATAGCTCTGATCAGTCAATTGTATCGCCAGTTGGTGAAATCAGCCATCAGAGACACCAGGCTGTTTAGAATCACTGAGCAAATTGGACATTAAGAAGGTGATTCAGAGGTCTTTATATAGCCTACTGAGGTGTAAGAGCTACAAAAACAACAATCTGTCAGATCCACCTTCCGCCCTGAGACAGGGGGTTTAGTCAACGCTCAATTATTCAGCCTGACATTAGTTGTTTTTCTGGGTGAGGACAGTTTGGTTTTGTGCGATGGAGAGCTGGAGGCTCCATGGCATGACTTCCTGTTCAGCCTCTGTTCCAGCCGCTGCTTTTGTAACTCAATACAATCTCTCATTGAGCATTGCTTTCATCTGTGGCTCTGAAAAACTGAGACATGTTCCTAGAGTTTGCGGTCTATATTTTAAAAGAAATTGTAATTGTAATTCATCATGTGCTAGTATACAGATATTATTATACCGAACGGAAGGTAACAGGATGTGATTTATTCACCACTAAAGGGAAGCAGCAGCACATCAGCCACCCAATCAGCAAGTGTGATTTAAAAAATGTGATTTAGCGATGAATGTGCACACTTAACCAACCACTGATCCCCATCGTTTGTCCAGGGATCAACAGCAACTTTTTTTTTTGTTCTAAATTTTTAAACTTGAATACACAACTTCAGTTTTTTTCTAACTAGACACAGAGTTTAGAGTTGACTTTTTTTTACATTAACATCTTAAAAATGTTCAAATCATGGTATTCATGTAATGTACTATCAGTGTCTAGCAATTCTGTTTAAGGAGTAATGACTTACTTACTTACTTACTTAACACTGAATAAAGCCGGCACAGGTGGCTTCTTCCTGTCTTCAAATAGAATATTCACCATGATAATACTCACCAGTTCTCTCATGTCATTCTTTCTGCTGTCTAAAAATGTCCCCCCAACTTCACTTGTCTCAGGAGGTAAAGCCAGTGATGTTTATGGCTTTCAGGACAACTGGGTTTATCATTAAGTTAACAAAAAATAGAATAATTATAGGTATAAAACATATTAAGTCATTTTTCAAATTAATTGTTGTATATGGCATCGTTATGTAGACAAATGGAGAGATTTTGCTGTGCAGTGAGCACGTTGTCGTTGTAGTGTCTGCATGTGTTGGTGTGTTTATTATATTATAGCCCACATTCAAAAACTAAACACAGAAGAAGAAAAAAACATGATAAAGTGTGGGAAATTGACAAATTAATGCATGGATATAGTGAATATAGGATGGGCTGGAACTACAGGATTAATCTGATTTTAATCTGCTGTTTTGTCACATTGTCTTATACATAAATATTAATTTCACACAAAGCAACAGAAACACAGTGATTCACATTCAGGTCTGCTGTAAAGTCTGGATGGAACCAAACCATCTCTCTCACTTCCTCTCCTTTCGCTCTTCCCCTCAATTTAACTTATTCTCTCTCTCTCTCTCTCTCTCTCTCTCTCTCTCTCTCTCACACACACACACACACACACACACACGTACACACAGTCGCACACACACAGTTTCACCCCGAGTGGCTCAGGATATTACCTATCAACTGGAGCTTGATTAATTAGTCCTTAATTGGTTGTCATGTCACTGACCAATTGTGTGACAGCACCCCTGAGGGCCGGGTGAGACAGAGGACACCGGGGAGCGAGAGGGAGAGAGGGAGAGTGGGAGAGCGGTGTCCTCAAGCAGGAAAAATGATCTGAAACGCCCAATATTTCACCACTGTGCTACGAGATTCACACACTAAGTATCCAAGGAAATAGTTTCACACAGAAATGAGAACATTTATTGAGGAGTAGCTTTAACCCAAAATAGCCTATATTAAACAAAAACAGGCCTGAAAATGAGAGCGCTTGAGATTATAATATATATATAGGACTAAAATAGAGTGTATTTCCTGTTTTTTCCTGCTTAACACAACACACAGCTGGGATGGTTCAGCTGCTCATCTGATCATCACACAATAACTGAACCATTGTTTGTCTTTTTTACATGCCACTGTCTCTACAAGCCAGTGGGTGTGTTTGTGAAGTTGCATCTGTATTATTGTATTACTTTCCACTCTTTCCTTGATATTGTGGATTTGTCCAAATACATGTCATATTGATGTCATCAGCAGCCATCATCCCCCTGCATGTCTGATGCCATCCCACACCTCGCTTAGACCAAAGGAAGGGATCACGTTGCCTTGTTTCTACATGTGTTGCTTCCTGATTCTCACAAAAGAAAACAGCTCAGACATTCTTCAGCAGCATGAACTTTAATGATACAGGAGAACTTGTTAGTGACTGAGGGCCGGCTGTATGGAGAGTGTGAGAGAGGACAGATGCATTTATGACTTTCTGCGGGGACATGCAGGAGGAGGAATAGTGGCATAGAAATGGGTTATTATGTCTCATCTCAGATCTTGTTTGAAAAAACAATAAAACAGTTAGAAACATCAGTGTACCACCAAGGTCTGCAACATACTCTTCAAGATGCTAGAAAACAGACCAAACCCTGTTAGCAGCAATCAAACTAAACACTTTCACACTGCTGATGGTCTCCTCATTCTGAAAATCAGACTGTTGACTGTCAGTATAGATCTGCATCATCCTGTAAGATAAACAGCCTATAAATAAGCCTGGGCGCAAGCAGGTAAACCATGAAGAGAACGCTCTGTGTTACAGGCAGACTTTATGATAGTAATGTCTATTTTTTGTCTTTAATCAGTGTTTTTATGCCTGTAATGAAAATGGCCCTGCAGGGAGACATAAAGTCTATTGAACTGAATTGAATTGTTCTCTGCGATCTCTGGCTACCAGGCACAGACAGGCTGTTAATAAAAAGGCTATTTGTCAGTCTGTCAGCGCTCGCTCCTCCAATCAATGAAGGCTCTCCGAGTCTGGAAACGCAACTGTAGGAGGACGCAACATGAAGGGGACAGCGAGGAGAGGACAACGTGGACATGGCAACAAGGAGGAAACGGTAAGGACAGGACAGCAAGGAGGAGACAGCAAGAAGGAGCGAATGAAGAGAAAACAAGAAGGCCTCAACAAGGAGGAGAAAACAGGGAGGGGTTGATGAGGACAGCTCAACAAGGAGGAAACAAGACAGAGACAGTGTTACAGAATAGGAGCCAAACATAAAGAGTCAGTCAGTGGTCAGAAAGAGTAACAAAAAAACAAGCAGACGGATCGATTATCCATAAAGTACTTTCTACCCTTATTTTCTCCTTACCTGCCTCCTCTGTTCCTCTCTCATCTAGACACAGATCTCCATCTTACCAGCCATCCAAAGGCGGAAGGACGTTAATGAAGCAGCATGGAGCTCTCTCTCCAGGAATCCTTGTCTGATGCGGCAAAACTCTATTCTATATCCAGACAATAACAGACTCACTCAGCATTACAGCTGATTTGTTGGCATCAGAAACCATGACTGGGTAGGTTTCGTAAAAGTTGAGAAATCGGTAAATCCCCACGTTTACCCAGTCAACCAAGATTAAAGATAACTTTTAAAATTTCTGATAGAAATTTTATCAAAAGAACTCGAGTAAACTTTTAAAAGTTTGATTTCCTTTTTCTGTTGCAAATTTGTTATATTGCAGATCATAACAGGGTCTGTCAAGTCAACTGTCCTCCTTTTCTTCCTTCACTTATTATAAATCAATATCTGACTAAATGTGGTACAAGCCAGCATCAGTGCTCCCTTCATTCTCCTGTCTTGCTTTTGCATTTCCTGGCTGATCACCTGGCTGTTCAAAATGGTCCCAAAGTGAAAAAAGTTTCTAGCCAGGTTTGCTTCTGTGTCATGCAGCCCACTGAATACAGTACGTGCAATAGCCCTGCCCGCAAGTTCTTACTTATTTTCTTTCTTCAGTGAAAGTTATTCAAACACAAACCCACCATGGATATCTGAGCATTACCACTTTATTCAGGTCACCAGTGATCTAACATGCTTTGAGCGGCAAATAAGCTGCTACCCATGGACCACAAATGACTGGGAATTTTGTCGACAGCCAGTTCATGAGCGGTGGGGCTGCTCCGCCAGGTTTTAGCACGTTGCTTTCTATTGGAATGACCTAGCAACGCTGCGTATCCTGAGTGGTGTGGTGTTTGAGCTTAGCTTTCAGCTGTCGCCCTATTTATAGTCATTCCTATCGCTAACAATAAAAGCATTTTATCATGGAAGAGGAACCGTGATGGAAAAGTGATCTATGTGATACCTCCTTATTGATGGCTGGCTGAAGAGTGATCGCCAGAAAACTGAAAGTTTCTGGTAAGAAGAACACGATCTCTACTTCCTGTTGGCTGCACTGTATTTCATCTCCATTAACGGACATCAAAATATCACAATATAAAATGAGTTTTGTGTTGAAATACAAAAAAAGTAGAAAGATAGCTTGTACTCACCCTTCTTTTTCTAAGCCCATGGCACACCAATCCATCTGAGCAGTCCATAATGTTACAGAATTGCATACTGAATGGATTTACTAAGGATAGACAACATCTTATTTAACTCAGTGATGTCAGACACCAACCTGCTGTGTGGACATGGTGTAAGACAGAAGTACATTATAATTCTACCCCTTATTTCCACTGCATACAACTATATGTAACACATTAACATCACTAGACTACAGGTCACACACTCAGGAAAAGGGTTACGTCAACAGAGGGTACATAAAAAAATTAAAGTTGCCTTTAACAGAGCAAAGTACCAGTACAATGACCAACTATCAAAAGGGTCCAGATTGTTAGTAAATCCAAACTATTTATGATCACATTGGGAACAACCCATCGGAGACAGCTTATGGTTTAGAAACATGCCAGCTGCATGCTCTCACAATGCTTGTGGCATCTGCATGTTGTTTAATAAAATTGCACATTTTAGAGTAGGGTCGCAACTAACAAATACTTTTGTAGTTGGCTAGTCATCGACTAATGCAACAACTAGTCGATTACGAATTGCACAAAAAAACAATGACTCTTATGTATCATATTTATTCAAGTGGCAACAGTAATAAAATAAACTTTCTTTCCTTTAACACAAGTGCATTTTGTGCATACCAATCAGCATGTATAACATAAAGTTTGTTAAACACACAGTCTCTGGTCTAAAGACTCAAGAGTTGCAAGATGCAACTTAACAAAGCGACAGGCTAATGACAGTATATTCATACTGAGGAAAGTCAGCATCTCCAAGTGGTCTCAAGTTAGGCGTACTCTCCTCTGAGAGCAGATATTTCCACCTGCAGAGAGGATTGGCTCTGCTGGGGTGGATGTTGCAGGAATGCACAGAAGAGACCTTGCTAGCTTAGACAGAGCGGGAAAACAACCCTCATTTTCCTTCCACCATCTGAGAAGGTCTCCTGGATGGCAGTGTATATTCAGGGTTGAACTGCTGAATCATTTGTTGAAATCCTTCCCTGTTAACCATGGAAAGTGTCCTCGTGTCTTTGACCAACATGTTTGAGATTGACTCGGTGAGAGCAGTTGCTTGTTGTGGAGTACACATCTGCTTTTTCTGCAAAAAGCCATCATTGGTTCCTGTACTCTTCTTTACACTGCACACCTTTTACTATGGAACTGTCAGACAACATGACAACATTACTCTTCAAACTGTCATGATCCTTCACCAAAATGATATAGACTGTTGTTGACTTGCTTAACACCAGACAACTCCATCTGCACATACAGTAATAGGCTAGCTACTAGCATGGGAGCTAACTATCTTACTGAGGTGTGTCTGAGTCTTGTAAAATGTGTTTCCTCTTCAAATGCAGTGCTGATGTGACCCCATAGTGCACAAGTTTCATCTTACAAATTTTGCAAGTGACCGTTTTCTTTGTTGTGTCCAGGGATGAAATGTTCCCAAGCTTTGAGAAACCTTTTATTTTGTGTTGGTGTCGCTTTAGCCGCTTCCATGTTGCTCCTGTTCCCAGTCACAAGTGTGCGTGTGCTATAAGAACAGATCAGCGAGTTGGGAAAAGTGAGTTGTCTTCATAGATCACAAGAATGACACAGGTGAAATACTGAGCTTTCGGGGAAAACCTAAAACAATTCCATATTTGACAAACCAATCTGTTTAATGCAGTTAGAAATGAATTGTTGTGTCCAAATATCAAACGAGCCACCATGCCAAAATATTTTAAAAGACATCAAAAATGAGAGCATAATCAGAGCTCGAAAATGGAGGGATGGGCAGAGGGATGGAGGGAGGGTGGGGAGGAGGGGGAGGGGGTGTCAGGAGAACCAACTGAGTGAGAGAGAAATCCCAGGAAGACTTTCTCTCATAATTAATAAATGAAAGATGTTGTTAGTGCATTTGATCAATAGAGTTGTTAGGGAGAAGCAGCGATTGATCGGACGACGGGATGAGGGATGGGGGGATGAGGTTGGTGGAGGTGGGGGTGAGGAGGAGGGGTTGGGGGGGCAGGGGTTATGCTATTCACTCTTGTGGCTGTTTCGAATTTTCACCCTCATTTAGAACAAAGGAGTCTCCTGAGCCTCATCAGCACTGATAGACACTTAGCACCATCCTGACCTTAATAGGGGCAAGGGAGGGGGA